>CM055100.1:65993277-66162321 GCA_029204225.1 Diphasiastrum complanatum
TCCGAGTACAAGGCCTTGACATCAACATGCAAGGAGGTCTTGTGGCTCAAAAGGCTATTGGTGGAGCTTCGTTTCATGGAGGAGGAGATTCCTGTCATCTATTGTGACCGCCAATCAGCCCAATCACTTGCAACTAATCCTACATTCCATGCAAGGAGCAAACACAATCGAAATTGCTCTTCATTTCGTGAGAGAGAAAGTGCAAGCCACAGAGATCAAGCTCCAACATGTGTCATCATCTATTTGCTTGGCTGATTTGTTTACTAAATCTTTACCTAAAAGATTCATTTGTCAATCTTAGATCTTCAATTGGAGTGATTGATAAAAGTATTGATGTTTTCCAAAGCTAGATTTGAGGAGGAGTGTGAAAAATTGCCTACATTGGCAAATCTAGCCATGTAGAATATTGTATATTTGTTAATATTTTTTGTTAGACACTTGAATGGCCAAAGTGCCACTTGTCAATCCACACCTAATGTAGGTTACCATGAGTCAAGAGGAGTGGTTGTGTCCATTTGGTAGTGATTCTTACTTTGTAGGATCTAGGCCTTGATTTATGATGAGATTTGTATCTACCATGCACCTACCAAGCATGACTCTTGACAAAAAAAAACTTAAAAATCTGATGACTGGTTCTGTGGCTTGTCCATATCAAAAGCCACAACAGCTTGTAAGTAAAAAGATTAAAATGTGTTCTCATCCCGCGGATTGGATTTTGAGATTTATTTATTAGTGGTAGTGGCACTACTAGTGCATGTGCTATCCAAAAGGGTAGACTGTTGCGGCTATAGAATTAGATGAGAGTTTAGCAAGTTTTGTTAAGATGAGGCTAGGTGGTATTTCAGTTTTGCCTGACAAGTTTTAAGAAATTGGTAAGTTGGGCCCCTCTGAGGACGGTATCGCTCCATTCGTTAAGGAGCCTCAACCACCCTGCCAATGGTGTCGTTGGTGATGAAGGAGAACTGGTCGAGGTGTCGTTGAGCAAAGCTATAATGTTATTGAAGAAATTATTCTTCAAGACGGGACAACACCTCTAACAGACATGGAGGTTGGAAGGGTTGTTTCTCCAGATCCAAATGATCTAATTGAGAATTTTTTATTGTATGAATATTTGAGACTATGTAATTTGAAGACATTCAACACAATTTTATTTTTTTAAAAGAAATCTCTTTTATTCGAAAGATTATTGTATTTATGTACAAATTGTTTATTTCTTAGATGTTTTTAATTATGTTTTTAGTAAATGATTTTATTGTTGAATCATATTTGTTAGAAATTTAGCATGTCTTTTTGAAAACTAGATTTGTTTAGTTTACTTGATTCTTAAAATACAAATATCAAATTATAAACAAGTTATCAAATTTATGTTAAAGTGTTTTTTGTTGTTTTTTTAATTTAAAAAAATAAGTTTTAAAATTTTACAATCACTTGCTTAATTTAACAACTATTTTTCATAATAACAAATTGCACACAAATGATATTTTAATTTTTTGAGCCATTTTAGTGTAAAATTTTAAAAATATTTTGCAATACTTCGTCCAAATTTTAAATATTTGCAAAATATACAATCTTGCAAAATAATAAATTCATTTTTGAATTTAGGATTTAGAAATTACTTGATTTTCAAAAATTGTAAGCTCACAAAAAAAAATTGGGTCTTGTGCCATTTCTCGTCTCATAAGATTTCTTGTTCTATCTTTATTTGAGACAAGCTATGTCACGTAGAAGCTTGATATCGATGTTTCTATTGGTCCACATGGCAACACAAATGAGAAAAATAAATAAAAATGCATCTTTTTCAAAGGTCTCTTCAAACTCGAACTTTCTCTAATGGTTATATTGTGACTTGCATAAATTTATTCCTTGAGCTCCAAGTATCATTCAAGAACAAAGCATATTTAGATCCAAGATAAAAAATTTGAGTTACTCCATCATGCAATTGATTTGATTGTTGATTTTAATTCCACTCCCAAGCACTCTAGGCATGGCAAGCAAGAAATCCTAACTTTGTCCACAAACAAAATAACCTACATTCTTTATTGTAATCTTGATGTAGAATTTTAAACTCTACAAATTAGCATTAAATCTCGAGCAAGATCTCCGGCTTGCACAAATGTATGAGATCTTCATGTAGGCAAGGCTTGCAACTTTACTTGTCATCTTGAACAAAGGCACTTCAAAACTGGGCATTTACCTACTTGATGTCGATATTGAACCATCCACACGTTAACCATGGCTTCTCTCAAAAGGAGCTCATCTCTTGAGTTGAACCTTGAAGACTCAAAACATTTTTCAAAATTGAATCAAATTTTTTTGCAATAATAGGTGAACCCATAGCTTATAGTCCCTTAGAATATGGATCAATAATTACATATACCTATCAAAAAGGAGAAAAAAATGCTTGAGACGCTTGCCTTGATCTTAATAATCATGCCACGCAAACAAACTAATGTACATTTTGGTTTGGATACGTGGACTCATTTAGCAATAGTTCTATGTTTCGCAACATTCCTAAAATCGTAGTAAATGACGAAAGCTACGTAAGAGTCTCTCTTAAGAATTGAAGCCCTTGTGTTGGCTATAAGTAGGTGCTAGCTAAAAGTTAGACTATCAAGTCCATTGTGCATAGCATTAACCAAATGATATATCCATGTTTAAGTCATCAAAGAGTAGAAACACATGACAAGCATGCAATGTATCCACGTTGCTTTCATATATTTAAAGGACCATAAATTTAAAGGATCGAATATGGTTTACCAGTTTTTTGCTTTGCTTGCAAAACTTTTGCATAGACAAAGCTTTAAGTTACAAATTTAGAGCATATGAGGATTAAGTGCCAAGAGTCTCGCTAACTCTCTAAGCTCTCACATGTGTGTGTCTTTCTCCTTTACACTTTTGGAATATCAAAGAAGAAACTGTCGCAATGCTTTGTAAATGATAAGATCATGTAGGCAACAAAACATGAACACAAATATAGGTTGAAAGCCAACAGAGGAAAATAACAACTTCTAAACTTCTCAGTGTTATGGATGGAAGTAAATGTCCTACCATTTTGGTTTTCAACCCCTCCAGATAAACAAATGCATCTATGACTAGAAGGTGCCATGATATGGAGTTTAAAATCAATAGATTGGATTCTCGTAAGAAGCCAACAGTTGCACTCAAAAAGGACTTGCACCATCCTCATATTGGAGGTGAACTTCTTATCCAGTTTTAATTTTCATTCGGCTGGCAGATAACCTTAGTGTCAATTTGAAATCACGGCAGATATTGCATCACAATAGTGATACCATTAGTAAAAGCATCTCAATCAGAAGAGTGCATGCATAGTTGCCAAGAAACGAGATTTCACCCCTAGGAACTAGCAGGGCCCCAACAGGGGAACATGGAGAAACGTTCCCCTAGCCAGGAAAACCCATACCCCCTGCAGCAAGAGGTTTGAACTTTGGACCAGCTTTCTCCCCTTTCAGTCCAGCCCATTTCTTTTGCTCGCTGAGCCTATTTCTTCCCTCTAGTTTTAATATCTCTAATTTGAATGCTTGAACTAAATAAGATTAGTAACACTTCGGAATTTTATGAAAAGATATTATGGGATGACATGGGGTTCTCTCCTCCTTGTATGACTGACTCTTGAGCAGCCCAATCTATACCTTTATCATGGGCGAAGTAAAACGTAAAATCAACACCACTGCTGCTCTTAATCAATCCAGGTGCACCCAGGATTTGTTTTCACTCCAGTAACCTTCATCTTCTTCAGTATCTCTGCTCTTTCTTTCCATTTACCAGCAGAAGCATACATGTTTGACATCAAGTCAAATGCGGCAGCACTTGTCGGATTCAACCTCAAGATGGACTCAAAACAGCGTCTTCCTAGTTCAATATCTCCATGTGTTCGGCACGACCCCAGAAGTGACATCCAAATTGCAGCATCAGGTTGCCATGGCATCGTGAAGATAATCTCCTCTGCTTCAATAAGCTGACCACACCGACCAAGAAGGTCAACTATGCAAGAATAATGCGGCATTTTCGGGGTAATGCCAAAATTCTCGTGCATAGAGTGGAAAAGAAAATACCCATCTTTCAGAAGGCTCGAATGGCTGCATGCAGATAGAAGAGACACAAAGGTTATATCATCTGGCTGTACGCCCTGTTCTTGCATTTTATTAAATAAAAGTATAGCCTCCTGACCAAGCCCGTGTTGCGCATAAGCTGCAATCATCACATTCCATGATGCCGCATCCCTTACTGCCAAATTATCAAATGCATCACGCGCTTCATCCAAACTCCCACATTTGGCATACATATCAACAACACTGTTGCCAATGGATCCACTCATTTCTAACCCGCGTTTGATGATCAGGTCATGAACTCTTTTCCCCCGATCTAGAGCTGCTGTGATACAACAGGCTTTGAGAATGCTGACAACTGTGAAACCATCAGGTGCCATACCCTCCTTTTGCATTATCTCAAAAACATGAAAGGCTTCATGACCTAATCCCTGCTGGACATAAGCTGCTATCAATGCATTCCAGGAAGGAACATCTTTTGTTTCTGATCTATCAAGTATTCTCTGTGCCTCAACGAAAGCCCCAAGTTTAACATACATATCAACAAGGCTCCTCACCACTAATATATCTGAGTCCATCCCACTGGTGATTACATCAGCATGGATACACTTGCCCTCATCCACCAATGACATCATACCACAAGCTTTTAAGAGGCTGACAAATGTAGTGCTGTCAGGCCGAATGCCCTCATGTTGCATTTTCTGATAAAGTTGAAGGGCCAGTTCGGCATGTCCATGGTGAATAAACCCTGCAATCATTGCATTCCACGTAACTACATCTTTTACCAAAACATTTTCAAATATATCGCATGCCTCATCCAGACTTCCATATTTTGAATACATATCCACAAGTGTGTTCACAAGGGACACGTCCAGTGCAAGTCCAATTTCCAATATATGGAGATGAACAAGCCTGCCTTTATCTATAGCCCCTATATTGCAACACGCTTTCAAAATACACAGAAACGTGACATTGTCTGGTTTCATCCCCTCTTGCTGCAATGTAGCAAAGGTTTGGAGGGCGTGTTCACCAAGCCAATGCTGGGCATATCCTGCAATTAATGCATTCCATGACACCACATCTCTTGTGGTCATTCTACTAAAAACTGCTTGTGACTCCTCTAAAGCTCCACACTTTGCATACATGTCCACAAGTGCGCTCTCAATAAGAATATTGCAATCAAACCCATTTTCATTTATGTGATCATGCATAAGCTTGCCTTGATCTAGCGCCAATAAGCTACCACAAGCTTTTAAAAGATTTAGAAATGTCACATCATTTGGCTTCATGCCTTCTTGTTGCATTTTGTCAAATAATTGAATAGCCTGCTGACCAAGTCCATGCTGTGAGTATCCTGCAATCATTGTGTTCCATAAGACCAGATCCCTTTTTGGTAGCTTGCCAAATATTTGAGATGCCTCATCTAGACTCCCACACTTTGCATACATGTCAACAAGACTGCTCCCCACATAGAGATCCGATTCAAGTCTCAATGAGATAGTCTGAGAATGAATTATCCTACCTTGGTCGATGGCCCCCAAACTTCCACAGGCTTTAAGGATGCTCACAATTGTGGTCCTATCTGGCATGATTCCCTGCCATTGCATATCCTCGTATACTTGAAGGGCTTCTTTTTCTAGTCCATTGTGCAAAAACCCTGCTATCATGGCATTAGAAGAGACTAAATTTCTGTCCAAGCTATTATATACCAGACGTGCTTCATCTACCTTCTTGCATTTTGCATACATGTCAATAAGGGCACTCCCAACATATGGTTTTATCTCATCTTGTTCTTCAATGATCATATTATGAATCATCTTTCCCTCACTAAGGGAAGCAATGCTGCTACATGCTTTCAATGCATTCACTAAGCTGATATCATTTGGCTTTGTACCCTCCCGTTGCATTACTTTGAAAAGTTCTAAGGCCTGCTCACTTAGTCCACTTTGAGCATATCCTGCAATCATTGTGTTCCATGAAATGATATCTTTTCCCACCAGGTCATTGAATACTTTTCGTGCCTCAACTAAATCCCTACATTTGGCATACATGTCAACAAGAGCACTCCCAACAAATACGTCAGATTCCAGTCTGTATTTCCGAATATGGTTATGAACCAGTTTACCCTCATCAAGTGCAGCTATGCTGCCACATGCTTTTAAGATGCTCACAAACATAACTTTGTCTGGTTTGACACCCTCGCTCTGCATACTTTTGTAGAGTTGAAGTGCCTGCTCACCAAGCCCTTGCTGAGCATATCCTGCAATCAAAGTGCTCCATGAAACCACATCCCTTTTGGGTAGCTTCTCAAACACATCGTGTGCTTCAGCTAACCTCCCACATTTGACATACATGTCAACAAGGGAGCTCCCAACAAAAACATTTACAAGCAACCCATTATTTACTAACTGTGTATGAACCATTTTGCCCTGATCAAGGGCTCGAATACTTCCACATGCCTTCAAAATGCTCACAAAAGTGTTCCCATCTGGACAAATACCTTCCTCTTGCATCTCCTTGAAAAGTTGAAGTGCTTGCTCAGCAACCCCTTTCTGGGCATAGGCCGCAATAATTGTATTCCAAGCAACTACATCCCTACTTGGCAATGCACAAAAAACTTGCTGGGCCTCTTCTAAGGATCCACATTTAGCATACATGTCAATAAGCGTGCTGCCCACAAATAAGTTCAAGTCATAGCCATTTTCACGAGCTTTTGCATGTATCATCCTCCCCTCTGTCAAATTTAATGAGACTGTGCATGCTTTAATAACAATAACATATATATAGTCATTTGGTTTCAGTATAGTCTGTTGCATCTCATAGTACAACTTGATTGCTTCTTTAGTTTGGCCATTCTTTGTGTGTGCTGAAATGATTGCGGCCCATGCATGTGTATCCAGTTCCCTGATCCGGCGAAAAGCTTGATTAGCTTCTACCAAACTTCCACACATTGCAAACATGCGGATCAGGTGGTTACTCAAATATCCACTATGGAACTGATTTTTGACCATAAAGGAATCTGCTAGCCGGCCAGCTTCTATATCCTTCTTCTTTATGCATCCCTGAAGAAAGTGATGTAGGAGCTGAGAGAAATTTTTCAATCCTCGCTGCTTCATAAGATCCAGAACATGCAGTGCTTTATCTAGCTGTCCATCATCACATAGCTGTCTGAACGATTTCCCCCATGCAGCAATGGAACCACTATGGCCTGCTGCCTTGACAGAAGTATTAGCCATTACCAGAGCAGGATAACGAAGAAACAAATCTTATCCACTCTCATAGAACAACAAACTCAAGAACGTCCCATATGCAACTGCAAACAATTATACGCAATAAAAAGTCGCAGCTTTGCGAAATGCTTTATTTTGTATACAATTGGTTTATCAAGATTGACATTCATATTTTTTGTAGTAGAAGAAGCGCATAATAAGTACCGTCTCCAAGCCCTAACCCCAAAGTCTGCGTCAGATGCTTTGTGCATGATCAGCATTGCTTTCAAGAAAACTGGTAAAAGGAAGAGCAAATCATAAGCTCTCATCTGCCAGAGTGGCTGAACGAGTCTTATAGTTCTGTCAAAAGCAACATAGTTCAAGTCCTTTCCTGAAACCCTACACTGAGCCAGCAGCCAAGAAAAGACTCTAGTCACACTGGCATTTGAAGTTTCCCCATGTAAATGACCCGTCACCAGAGGTTGGAGGATTTTTCTCCCCATCTTGAAGAACGCTACATGTTCTGTAACTGCATTCCGATCTTACTGTGATTTAAATGACCCTTTAAGATGCGAAATTGGATGCGTTTCTCTTGCTTTTCAGGCGATCGATCCACTAACCCTAATAAGGACATCTTTCCAATCCACATAGTAGGAACAACAGACTTCATTCGCATTTGTTCTTTTGCACGTTGGGTCCAATCTAGTACAAGACTTCACGGCAAAAATATTTCAAAATTGTCAGAAGTGCAATAACAACAATGAAAACCACCCCATACCCTTCTATATACCTGTTGCGGTCTTCGTAAATCTGCACGCCTAAGTTTGTCGCATCTCAAGAAGATCACTTAGGGTTTCAAAACCTATCTGTCTGGTACCTCTATTCCGGATTAATAGTCCTTAATCTTGCCAATCGCGAAGAAACTTCGCTTCAAATGAAGCATTTTCAAAGAAGATCATCCCATGCGCCTTCAGATCCAGGTGCATCATCCTGAATGTAACAAATAAGTTGCTGACCAATCAGTTCTTTAGCATGTCAGCTTTTACTGCAATCCGCACCCCACCTGCCAATAACCTATTCCTCTGCATAGCCATATCCAGGGAAATTAACTGTGAAATGAAGCCCGAGAATTAGGAAGACAAAATTATCAGATCAGCTACCCAAATGCCTGGCGAACAGTCCCGATGAAAGCTAGCTCTGCTGTGACAAAATGAAGTGAAGTTACTTGAATCTGATGCATCGCCATAGCTCCAAGAAGAAGAAAAGCCTCCTTTTAGGGTTTAGTTTTGCTGCTTCTAAAAATAAGAAAAGCCTAATTGTTGTAAAGCTACTTTACAAGGTTTACTTCCGGCGCCAGCTATGTCCCCGGCGCCAGCTATGTCCCCGGCGCCAGCAGCGCCCCTGCTGCTCCCGACGTCGCTCCCGGCGCCACTGTGACCAGAATCCAGCCGGCGCCAAGTTCCTATGGCTGAAAATCTTTGATCGGTTCTAGCGAAGTCCAGAGAGCTCAGATCGATGTGCAATCACCTCACACGATCTAAGCATGATTAAAGGAAGCCTAAGGATCAATAAAATCTAGAGAGAGAAAATGACTTTCTAGAAAGAGAAAATCCTAGAGAGAGACAAACGTGCTTTACCAGCTTGGGTAGAGTGCTTGGTATGAGGGGGGGGGGCCGAATCACACCAATACTATAGGGGAGTGCGGGTTGCGACTCAGGGCGAGCTCCAACCAAGTCTCAGCCTCCCTTGCTGGAATGTTGTCATGGCTCTCGCCTTGGCATGCTAGCGCCCCGGAGACTAGGGTCGGTCACACACTTGAAATGTAACCTTCTCAGATTTATCAATAAAGTGGGATTTTCTTCAAACTGACTCTGATTACCTTCTGGGTTTCAGTGTTCGGTAAAAGTGCCAGTTGTAAGGCCGCTTTCAAAATTTTTAACTTGGCACATAGCTGAGGGTCGTATCCCGGGACGCCAGCGGTATGCCGTCGGGACCATTCGGTCCGTGGCGCCAGCGGTATGCTGTCGGGACCATTTGGTCCAGGAACTGGTTGTTTCCATATCTCTCGCGGCTTGTGGTTCTGAGTGTTCCTTGCATGAACGTGAATGGGTTAAGCTCTTGGGGAACGGGCTCTAACCTGTCGGCTGAGTTGGATGGCTTGCTTGGGTGGATGTTACCTGTTTATGGCTGTCCAGTCTGGCATGGCGCCAGGTTGGCTTCCAGCGCTCGTGACGAAGCTTTCAGTTGGTTAAGTCTGATGTAAGTCAGACGGCTTGCTTGGAATGGATGTTACTCGTTTGTAACGAAGCTTCGAGTTGGTTAAGTTTGATGTATGTCGGGCGGCTTGCTTGGAGGGAAGTCACCCACGTCGGGACCCCCGATCTGGCATGGCGCCAGGTTGGATCTCAATGTTGGTTTTCGGAACTTCAAGTTGGTTAAGTCTGATCGTTGTTGGCGAGTTGGCTGCTTGTATGTCAAGTGGGTTTGGATGGCAATAGTTGAAGGCTGGGAAGCTAAGTCGTGGTTCCCGGCTCCCTTTGGGATGCCTGCGCTACACTAATTATATGTTCCCACTATTTTGAAAAAAGTTTAGTCGACCAATTCGTGTTCAACACGGAGACGGTATACAGACCACCGTCCAGTATGTGCACGACATGTCATGCCACATCAGCATGTTTGAACACATGTGCGACACGTGTGTAAATTTTTTGTCAGCCGATCTGTCATGTGGCCATGCGTTGTTATTCTTGAACCCAATATGTTCCCATATTGACACGTGTCTGGCAAAGGGTATGGCCCACATGTGGCACGCGTATAAGAGGGTATGGCCCTCTCTCTCTCTCTCTCTCTCTCTCTCTCTCTCTCTCTCTCTCTCTCTCTCTCTCTCTCTCTGGGCTACTGTTGTCTTTGCCTGGAGCGCTCTCTCTCTCTCTCTCTCTCTCTCTCTCTCTCTCTCTCTCTCTCTCTCTCTCTCTCTCTCCTCTCGCTTTGCCTGCTGTTGCTGCGTCCGGTGCGCCTTCTGTGCCTCTGCTCCGCCTTCTTTACATGCTGCTTGCTACCACTCCTCCATTCTGTGTGTGTGTGTGTGTGTGTGTTTGTTCTCTCTCTCCCTCATTCATTCCGCGTTTGTTCTGTTTGTTCTCTCTTCCCCTCGTTCATTTTGTGTTTATTCTCTGTTAACTTTGCATGAATTTTCCCTGCAAATTTAGCTTCCCTTCGATTCAGCATGTTTGTGCGAGCGTATGATTTTTTGAAATATTTTAAGCCTATATCTTAAGCCTTATATGGCACAAACACGAGTATTTATTTATTTCTATTTTTTTAGCACCACCAACCACTTAGAATACTTGCCACTAGGACTCTTTCCAATGTTTAATCATATGAGCATATTTACCAGCACCACTATCGTGGCAGTGGTGATGTCCCACAAATCTAAAGGTGATGAATGATACCACCATTTTGAAGAATTAGATGGTTGCTAACCACCACTGTCACTGCAATGGTGGTGTCAAATATGCTTTTGCATAGAAAATCTGGTGGATGTCAAATATGCTCACCCTAACTTATCTTGCATAGAAAAAGATTTTCTGGAACCAAATACATAGCTTGTTAATCTTAGGGTGGTTTCACATGAAAGTTGGGTTAAGTGGTGCCCCCTATCTAAAAGACATTGTTCACATGTGAGAGCAGTACCCTATCCGAAATCCCATAAGCAAAATGACATTATTGAGCAAATACCTTATCAAAGTTCAAGGAGGTGTGAGTCCAAGCTTCCTCTCACAATGCTCAGGTATCATTGATCTGTACATCGTAACAAGAATTCATGGCCAATGGATGCTCACCATGTGGCAAGCATCTATTGACCTAGTCCAAACTCCCACAGTGCCACTAAGCGAGAGGGATAAGAGCACCTTTACATGAATGAGAACTCGGCCCATTCTTGATGTCGCACCATTCTTGACATCAAGAATGGGCCACCGGGTCATTTTGCACATTAACATGGACCCGTGCAACGGATTAGCTTGTTGCATAGGTTAGTCTCTCCAACCTGCTACCTGATCTCCTAAGTTGGGAGAGAATGAGTCAGACCCGTCCTAACATGTTTAGCAGGTAATATAGAGTTTGAAAAACAAATCTTTGGCCGATACTCTCGTTTCAGCAGGTTCATGGCAATCGGTAGACTAGTTCAACATGTGAGAATGTGTGAAATGCATGGAGAATGGGTTGTTGGGATTGCTATATCGCTCGTCTGGTGTTGTGAGTGTGGTCGCGACAGAGAGAAGCGAGTGGGGAATCCTCGATGCATGCAACTACGTCTATTGTATTCAGACCAACTTTGATAGTTCGAAGTCTGTCCTACTTGATCACAGTTTCGAAGTCACTGGATCAATACAATCGATTCCATGGCCATGCACGAATTAGATTGGTTTTAGATTTAGCTTTGTGGAAGCATATTAGGTGCGGAGATTAGAGTGTCACAATCGACTCAGACTATCAATCATACGAGACAATTTAATCTATGAATAAGTTTATCTGCAAGCAAGAAAGAATCTGAACATGAATAAAATAAGCATTCAATCACAATATACAAGACCTAGATTACTAAAACATTGATTATTCAATCGCGAATAGATACAGTCTGAATGCAGTCAAAGTCGCGTTCTTCCTAAAACAATACTCTGTAATAACAGAGAGAAAGAACAAAACAATTGTGTTTTGGATTGGATTATATACATATGGCTAACTAATTAAAAAAAATGCTTAATTTGTACTTTACAATTAGGATTAAGGCACTACATGTTGTTGGCAGTCGCCTTCGGATAGTATCTGATTCTGTTAGAAGTTCAACGCGTCTGTATGTATTTCGAAAGATTTGCTAAAGTGCAGTAAGGCAAGGATGGGTTCCTGAGTGATCCGTCGTTTTAGTTCTTGGAACGCTGCTTCACATTCCGGTGTCCATGTCATCTTCAGATGAGTCTTGGTCTGCTCCAGCAGTGGTGCCACAATTTTGCTAAATGCCTCAATGAATCTCCTGTAAAAGCTACATAAGCCCACAAAGGATTTGATGCCATGAACAGTTTTAGGAGCCACCCAATCCAAGATAGTCTTAATCTTCTTAGGATCCATCCGAATTCGTCCGTAGCCTATAACATGTCCAAGAAAATCAACTTCCTCTACCACAAATTCACATTTTTCTCTTTTCGCGAACAAGTTGTTCTTCCTCAGTCGTTGGAGGACTGTCCTTAGAATGTTTAATGTGATCTTTGAGGCTACGACTAAACACCAAGATGTCGTTGATGTACACAATGACAAATTCATCTAAGCAATCTTGAAAAATGTTGTTCATCAACGTGCAAAAAGTGGCTGGTGTGTTTGTTAGACCAAATGGCATCACCCTGAATTCGTGGCTCCCATACCGTGTTCGAAAAGCCGTTTTGTGCTCATCGCCTTTAGCTATTCAAATTTGGTGATATCCAGATCTGAGATCTATTCGGCTAAAATATCTGGCATGTTTGAGCTGGTCGAACATGTCATCAATTCTAGGCATGGGATACTTGTTCTTGATGGTACCTTTGTTGAGCATGCGGTAATCCACACACATCTGCAGTGTCTTGTCCGTCTTTTCCATGAATAACACTGGGGCTCCAAAAGGCGAGGCACTGGGTCTAATGAATCCTTTGTCTATCAATTCACCAAGTTGTCGTTTCAGTTCCACCAACTCTTCTTGGGTCATCCTGTAGGGTGCTCGTGAAGTTGGTTCTGTTCCTAGTACCAACTCAATCTTATGGTCCACTAGTCTTCGAGGAGGTAACTTAGCTGGGAGTTCTTCCGGAAATACATCGCTAAATTCCTCTAGCAAATCTGCCACCTCCTTTGGCAAGTTCTTCTGTTGTGCATTTTTCCCTTCTGGAACCTCTTTGCAGATACAAAGAAAGCACTTTGACCTTTTCCCTTTCGCCACGCTTTTAATCACAGATGCAGCAACCAGATTTTGTTCAATATCGGTGCCCTTAGCATTCCCTCCAGGCAGAGCTTTTGTCATACAGATCTATCCCTTGTAATCCAAGAGAACCAAGTTTGAGCTCCTACCCAAAACTGCAATATAATGTTCATTTAGCTAGGGAAGGCCCAAAATTACATCGAAGGTATCCATCTCTAAAATCAAAAAGCTAAGTTTAGCCTTCCATCTCCCAATTTGCACCAGGATGTTCAATGTTGCTTTGTCTGCATCCAGTGCTCCCTTTGTTGTTTCTACCTTGAGCATTGATGTTACATTTCTGGTCGGCAAGTTGAACTGTTCCACTACGCTCCTTGAAATATAGTTATGTGAAGCTCCGGAGTCAATCATGAAATCTGAATTCCTCCTCGCGATCTTTCCGGATAGGAATAATAATCTTGAACCAATCTTGGGGGTTGCCCCATGGAAGCTCCTTTCCATACTTGTATGTCGTCCGCCCACAAATGTAAACTCCTCCTTCAACTCCCAACTAGATCAGATCACCTGGAAGAAGTTAAGCAACCAGGGGTTATTCAGGTCCAAACAACCACACCACAAACGAACATACCAACCAAAGCAAACACAGAGGATCCCTCTCAAGCCACATTCCCCTTGAGACCGGACGTAGGACGTTTCCCTACCCGGACCCACTCAAATCTATCACATAATTAGACCACGGGGAAACACCCATCCAACCATCTGTGCTTTCACCATTAAGCATCACATTGCCTCAGTCACGCCCCACCACTTTTGGTCGATAGCCCTTATAGCAAAACGATCGGCAGCTATCCTGCACCGGCAGCTAACCACCCGTGCTTTACACCCGAATTCGAGCAGCATCTGTGTATCAATGGTTAACCCGTACAGTTCGAATATGTCACCCCGCACCCCACAAGGCACAGACCGTGCTTTCACCAACCTAATGGCAGCACATTGTCTCATCTATCCTACGTGCAGACGACGCCAGGCCCGAACCGCGGGAACTGACCGTGCTTACACCTCAAGGGTAGCACCTTGCCTCATAAAGTCCCTCGTTCTGCCGACCACCCCGACCATGGACGCACCCGTGCTTACACTGTGGGCAGCACCTTGCGCAACAGTTGTCCTGACAAATCCTAAAACGTGGCCATCCATGTGAGACTTGCGTAGCTGACCGTCTAGTCGGCTCTGATACCACATGTTGTGCCGGCGCCTCAAAGGGCGTAGGACTTGAGAGGTTTCCCCAACACACGCTTAAGTCTAGCATTCATCCATCATGCACTTACATAAAAGCCAACTCGGAAACATAACAAGCTTAACCATTCAGACTTAAGAAAACTGGAATCCCAACCAACCCGAAAGCCAACTCAGAATCCATCCCCAAAAGGCAACCAAAGGCAAAGACAAGCCACACATGAAACCCAAGGCATAGTGGTCGCCAAACTGACCAATTGGCATAGCGGCAAGCCACACATCGGTGATGTGGACCCTTAGGCGCCAGCGATGCAAAAAAGTTGTAGTAAGGGTCTTTCCACTTGGACCAGTCCCGGAGGCGAAACCGAAATGGTAATCATCCCCAATGATCAACTTTATTAGATCTAGAAGAGGTTACATTCATACATAGACTGACCGGTCTCGGGGCCACCAACATGTGCTGAGCATTGTGCCTGGCTCGTGCTGGTAGAGGGAGCTGAGACCTGGCGACTGGATTCCTAGCGCTGGTTGAGCTGCCCAAGTTTCTGTTTGTCGGACTCCCCCTATAGTTCTGCTGTGGTTCGGCGCACCCCCTCTGTCCTGAAATATAGTGCTTTCTATTAAAGCACGCTTTTTAGGACTTAGTTCTTATTTTGTTGATTAAGCCTGGCAAGCCTAGCAGAATCAATCTGGCTCCCGGACATGGGTCCCGGGAGCCGTCCCGGCGGCAGAATCAACTTGCTTCATGACTAGGCCATGACTCGAGCTCTAGAGCTAGCTCATGACTTGTGACTACTTGACTGGCTCACCACAAGTCGGAGGCTCAGTCCTTGACGTTCTAACTTGCTCTGGGACCTTAGGGAGCGTCACCCCTTACGCTGGGTGCAACTGAGTCAGCTTTACAACACAAGCTGAACTCTTCCACTACGCTCCTTGAAATATAGTTATGGAAAGCTCCGGAGTCGATCATGAAATCTGACTTCCTCTCCGCGATCTTCCCGGATAGGAATAATAATCTTGGGCCAATCTTGGAGGTTGCCCCATGGAAGCTCCTTTCCATACTTGTATGTCGTCCACCCACAAATGTAAACTCCTCCTTCAACTCCCAACTAGATCAGATCACCTGGAAGAAGTTAAGCAACTAGGGGTTATTCAGGTCCAAACAAGCACACCACAAACGAACATACCAACCAAAGCAAACACAGAGGATCCCTCTCAAGCCACATTCCCCTTGAGACTGGACGTAGGACCTTTGCCTAGCCGCGCCCACTCAAATCTATCACAAAATTAGCCCACGGGGAAACATCCATCCAACCATCCGTGCTTTCACCATTAAACAGGACATTGCCTTAGTCACGCCCCACCACTTGTTGGTCGATAGCCCTTATAGCTAAACGATCGGCAACTATCCAGCACCGGCAGCTAACAACCCGTGCTTTACACTCGAATTCGAGCAGCATTTCTGTATCAATGTTAACCCGTATAGTTCGAATATGTCACCCCGCACCCCACAAGGCACAGACCGTGCTTTCACAAACCTAATGGCAGCACATTGTCTCATCTATCCTATGTGCAGACGGCGCTAGGCCCGAATCGCGGGAACTGATTGTGCTTACACCTCAAGAGCAGCACCTTGCCTCATCAAGTCTCTCGTTCTGCCGACCACCCCGACCGTGGATGCACCCGTGCTTACACTGTGGGCACCACTGTGACCATAATCCAGCCGACGCCCACACTCAGAACCACGTTCATGCAAGGAACCACGTTCACCCATTCACGTTCATGCAAGGAACACTCAGAACCACAAGCCGCGACAGATATGGAAACAACTAGTTCCTGGACCAAATGGTCCCGACAGCATACCGCTGGTGCCACGGACCGAATGGTTCCGACGGCATACCGCTGGCGTCCCGGGATACGACCCTCAGCTATGTGCCAACTTAAAAAATTTGAAGCGGCCTTACAACTGGCGCTTTTACCGAACACTGAAACCCAGAAGGTAATCAAAGTCAGTTTGAGAAAAATCCCACTTTATTGATAAATCTGAGAAAGTTACATTTTAAGTGTGTGACCGACCCTAGTCTTCGGGGCGCTAGCATGCCAAGGCGAGAGCCATGACAACATTCCAACAAGGGAGGCTGAGACTTGGTTGGAGCTTGCCATGAGTCACAACCCGCACTCCCCTATAGTATTGGTGGGATTCGGCACCCCCCTCATACTAAGCACTCTACCCAGGCTGGTAAAGCACATTTTTCTCTCTCTAGAATTTTCTCTTTCTAGAAAGTCATTTTCTCTCTCTAGATTCTATTTATCCCCACGCTTCCTTTAATCATGCCTAGATCGTGTGAGGTGATTGCACATCGATCTGAGCTCTCTGGACTCCGTTAGAATCGATCAAAGATTTTCAGCCATAGGAACTTGGCGCCGGCTGGATTATGGTCACAGTGGCGTCGGGAGTGGATTATGGTCACAGTGCTGCCCACAGTGTAAGCACGGGTGCCTCCACGGTCGTGGTGGTCGGCAGAACGGGGGCTTGATGAGTCAAGGTGCTGCCCTTGAGGTGTAAGCACGGTCAGTTTTTGTGGTTCAGGCCTGGCGCGTGCACGTAGGACAGATGAGGCAATGTGCTACCATTAGGTTGGTGTAAGCACGGTTTGTGCCTTGTGGGGTGCGATAGCCACCGTTCGTTTATCTATAAGGGCTATCGACCAAATTTGGTTGGGCCTTACTGAGGCAATGTGCTGCCTAACGGTGAAAGCACGGGTGCGTCCATTATTTGGGTGGTATGCTGCCGATCGTTTAGCTATAAGGGCTATCGACTAGATTTGGTGGGGGCATTACTGAGGCAATGTTCTGCCTAACGGTGAAAGCACGGGTGCGTCCACGGGGGTGGTATATTCAAGGATAGTTGCCGTTCGTTTAGCTATAAGGGCTATCGACCAAATTTGGTGGGGGCGTTACTGAGGCAATGTGCTGCCTAACGGTGAAAGCACGGGTGAGTCAACGATTGGGGGTATGCTGCCGATCGTTTAGCTATAAGGGCTATCGACTAGATTTGGTGGGAGCGTTACTGTGGCAATGTGCTGCCTAACGGTGAAAGCACGGGTGCGTCCACGGGGGTGGTATATTCAAGGATAGCTGCCGATCGTTTAGCTATAAGGGTGTAGCGCAGGCATCCCAAAGGGAGCTGGGAACCATGACTTAGCTTCCCAGCCTTCAACTCTTGCCATCCAAACTCACTTGACATACAAGCAGCCAACTCGCCAACAACGATCAGACTTAACCAACTTGAAGTTCCGAAGACCAACATTGAGATCCAACCTGGCGCCATGCCAGATAGGGGGTCCCGATGTGGGTGACTTCTCTCCAAGCAAGCCGCCCGACATACATCAAACTTAACCAACTCGAAGCTTTGTTACAAACGAGTAACATCCATTCCAAGCAAGCGGTCTGACTTCCATCAGACTTAACCAACTGAAAGCTTCGTCACGAGCACTGGAAGCCAACCTAGCGCCACGCCAGACTGGATGTAGCGCAGGCATCCCAAAGGGAGCCGGGAACCACGACTTAGCTTCCCAGCCTTCAACTCTTGCCATCCAAACCCACTTGACATACAAGCAGCCAACTCGCCAACAACGATCAGACTTAACCAACATGAAGTTCCGAAAACCAACATTGAGATCCAACCTGGCGCCATGCCAGATCGGGGGTCCCGATGTGGGTGACTTCCCTCCAAGCAAGCCGCCCGACATACATCAAACTTAACCAACTCGAAGCTTCGTTACAAACGAGTAACATCCATTCCAAGCAAGCGGTCTGACTTACATCAGACTTAACCAACTGAAAGCTTCGTCACGAGCGCTGGAAGCCAACCTGGCGCCACGCCAGACTGGACAGCCATAAACAGGTAACATCCACCCAAGCAAGCCATCCAACTCAGCCGACAGGTTAGAGCCCGTTCCCCAAGAGCTTAACCCATTCACGTTCATGCAAGGAACACTCAGAACCACAAGCCGCGACAGATATGGAAACAACCAGTTCCTGGACCAAATGGTCCCGACAGCATACCGCTGGCGCCACGGACCGAATGGTCCCGACGGCATACCGCTGGCGTCCCGGGATACGACCCTCAGCTATGTGCCAAATTAAAAATTTGGAAAGCGGCCTTACAACTGGCGCTTTTACCGAACACTGAAACCCAGAAGGTAATCAGAGTCAGTTTGAGGAAAATCCCACTTTATTGATAAATCTGAGAAGGTTACATTTCAAGTGTGTGACCGACCCTAGTCTCCGGGGCGCTAGCATGCAAAGGCGAGAGCCATGACAACATTCCAGCAAGGGAGGCTGAGACTTGGTTGGAGCTCGCCCTGAGTCGCAACCCGCACTCCCCTATAGTATTGGTGTGATTCGGCACCCCCCCTCATACCAAGCACTCTACCCAAGCTGGTAAAGCACTTTTTTTCTCTCTCTAGGATTTTCTCTTTCTAGAAAGTCATTTTCTCTCTCTAGATTTTATTGATCCCCAGGCTTCCTTTAATCATGCCTAGATCGTGTGAGGTGATTGCACATCGATCTGAGCTCTCTGGACTTCGCTAGAACCGATCAAAGATTTTCAGCCATAGGAACTTGGCGCCGGCTGGATTCTGGTCACAGTGGCGCCGGGAGCGGCGCCGGCGCAGTTGGCGCCGGGAGCAGCAGGGGCGCTGCTGGCGCCGGGGACATAGCTGGCGCCGATGGCGCCGCAAGTAAAGCTTGTAAAGGTAGCTTTACAACATCCACCCCACCTTTATAAAATCTGATGTCCTCATCAGATGTCAGATTAAAGTAAAGGTGTCTCCCAATTAAAATGACTATACATTTAAGCTACTAGGCACAGTACTCAATTTACTGGCCACTTTTTATTAACATTGAAGCTGGCACACCACAAGTCGGAGGCTCAGCTCTTTGTACTGAAAAATTACATAACTTGAAAATATATCTTTGTCTGGGAAAAGCGTAGATTTGATATCGCTTTCGTAAAACCCGAGAACCTTATTAATTGGTGACAGAGGCCTTTCTTTGAAATGTTCGCCCCTGTCGCTTCTGACTTTCGACTTTGGAACTCCTTTGAGCTCCTGATTTGTCCTTGATGCACTTTGTGTTGAGCTCCCTGAGCTCCAGGTTTGTTCAGTTCCGCACAGGTATCAAGGCTCCCTGAGCCGAAGGATTTATCGTTTGATTGCCCACTTTATGGTCCACTCCGTGCCTTGTTGCTTCTGCACCTTGATTTCTCTCCTTGTCCAAGCCTGATCTTGATACTTTTCCAAGCCTGATCTTGATACTTTTCCATCTTGGCTCTTTAAGGTAGGCAAAGATTGAGTACTCCGCAATGCACCTCTCACTTAGCTTGAAGTAGCTCTTTGAATCAGCCCAAATGTAACCATTGACCTCGTGGAAAGCCAAAGTGTCGCACCAGTTTGATCCGCATCCGAACTATCTCTTCGCGTTTGTTTGAAGCACCATGTCCGTCGCGCAAAACTTGACTTTCACAATTCCATCACTGGTCAGTTGCCTCACAGTCAAAACAAGAAGTGTACATCGAGCTTGGCTTCAAGTAGCTCTCTTTGAATCAGACACATGCACCCAGAGTTTGCACTAGTCCGATCTCAACGCGAACTGTCCCTTAGCGTTCGTTCGAAATACCAAGTCTCTCATGCAAGACTCAACTTTCTCAGTTCCTTCATTGATCAGCTGCCTTACACGTAACACAAGCCAGCGTACTCATATGTTTCCACATCATTGCTGGTCTAGAGAAAGCCTATAACAAACTTTCCTTTCCACAACAAAAACTTGTCAACTTATTAGGTCCAAAGTTCGCCAGTCTCCTCGTGTGAGTATGGCTAGGTCACCTTGAATTTGCCCCCATTTTGATCAACTTTGATTCAAAATTTGCCCCAAGAGAGAGGTGTGTGTGATAGTTCCCCTCCACTTAATAAATCAGCTGATCGGACTTTAGAGTAGAGTTCTTCGGACAAAAAGCCTTTCCAACACTTTGCTTCCCATCTGCTAGGATTATGGCTCGATCCAACTTGTTGCCAATCTCTGAAGAGGATCCTAGTCTTTTCCCCTTTGAGGAAAAACCCAACTGATACTAGATATCACCCATACTCAGTGAGTTTCAGTTCCGAAGGTGGCCGTCCCAAAATGAAGACCAACTGCTCCATAGAAGATCTCCCCTGAAATTGCCCCTTTCCAACTTTTGACTTCCTGCTTGCGTCTGGTGGGCGTACTGCAAATCCGCCCCACAGATTCTGTAGTCCTCTTTGTTTGATGGTATCAGCCTTCAAAAGAAAAGGTTCCTTCTCGAGCCATCAGCTCCTTGTATCACAAGCAATCATGCAAACCAGGAAAAGCACGAGTACTAAGACTCACCACGAATACATACAAGTAAGACACTCAGGCAGGTTTACTAACAAGTAACAAAGACAAGGTCCCCCTTTGAGATGGTCCTGCCAACGGACCTTTGCCTGGCCGCGCCCATACAAATCGATCACAGAATCAGCCCACATAGGACACCCCTCCAACCATCCGTGCTTTCACCATTAAGCAGCACATTGCCTCAGTCACGCCCCACCACTTTTTGGTCGATAGCCCTTATAGCTAAACGATCGGCAGCTATCCTTGAATATACCACCCCCGTGGACGCACCCGTGCTTTCACCGTCAGGCAGCACATTGCCTCAGTAACGCCCCCACCAAATCTAGTCGATAGCCCTTATAGCTAAACGATCGGCAGCGTACCCCCCAATCGTGGACGCACCCGTGCTTTCACCGTTAGGCAGCACATTGCCTCAGTAACGCCCCCACAAAATTTGGTCGATAGCCCTTATAGCTAAACGAATGGCAGCTATCCTTGAATATACCACCCCCGTGGACGCACCCGTGCTTTCACCGTTAGGCAGCACATTGCCTCAGTAACGCCCCCACCAAATTTAGTTGATAGCCCTTATAGCTAAACGATCGGCAGCATACCACCCAAATCGTGGACGCACCCGTGCTTTCACCGTTAGGCAGCACATTGCCTCAGTAACGCCCCCACCAAATTTGGTCGATAGCCCTTATAGCTAAACGAACGGTGGTCATCGTGAATATGTCACCCCGCACCCCACAAGGCACAGACCGTGCTTACACCATCCTAATGGCAGCACATTGCCTCATCTGTCCTACGTGCAGACGGCGCCAGGCCCGAACCGCGGAAACTGACCGTGCTTACACCTCAAGGGCAGCACTTTGACTCATCAAGCCCCCGTCCTGCCAACCACCCCGACCGTGGACGCACCCGTGCTTACACTGTGGGCAGCACCTTGCACAACAGTTGTCTTGATGAACCCCAAATCGTGGCCATTTCCGTGAGATCCGCATAGCTGACCGGCCAGTCGGCTCTGATACCACATGTAGCGCAGGCATCCCAAAGGGAGCCGGGAACCACGACTTAGCTTCCCAGCCTTCAACTCTTGCCATCCAAACCCACTTGACATACAAGCAGCCAACTCGCCAACAACGATCAGACTTAACCAACATGAAGTTCCGAAAACCAACATTGAGATCCAACCTGGCGCCATGCCAGATCGGGGGTCCCGATGTGGGTGACTTCCCTCCAAGCAAGCCGCCCGACATACATCAAACTTAACCAACTCGAAGCTTCGTTACAAACGAGTAACATCCATTCCAAGCAAGCGGTCTGACTTACATCAGACTTAACCAACTGAAAGCTTCGTCACGAGCGCTGGAAGCCAACCTGGCGCCACGCCAGACTGGACAGCCATAAACAGGTAACATCCACCCAAGCAAGCCATCCAACTCAGCCGACAGGTTAGAGCCCGTTCCCCAAGAGCTTAACCCATTCACGTTCATGCAAGGAACACTCAGAACCACAAGCCGCGACAGATATGGAAACAACCAGTTCCTGGACCAAATGGTCCCGACAGCATACCGCTGGCGCCACGGACCGAATGGTCCCGACGGCATACCGCTGGCGTCCCGGGATACGACCCTCAGCTATGTGCCAAATTAAAAATTTGGAAAGCGACCTTACAACTGGCGCTTTTACCGAACACTGAAACCCAGAAGGTAATCAGAGTCAGTTTGAGGAAAATCCCACTTTATTGATAAATCTGAGAAGGTTACATTTCAAGTGTGTGACCGACCCTAGTCTCCGGGGCGCTAGCATGCCAAGGCGAGAGCCATGACAACATTCCAGCAAGGGAGGCTGAGACTTGGTTGGAGCTCGCCCTGAGTCGCAACCCGCACTCCCCTATAGTATTGGTGTGATTCGGCACCCCCCTCATACCAAGCACTCTACCCAAGCTGGTAAAGCACGTTTTTTCTCTCTCTAGGATTTTCTCTTTCTAGAAAGTCATTTTCTCTCTCTAGATTTTATTGATCCCCAGGCTTCCTTTAATCATGCCTAGATCGTGTGAGGTGATTGCACATCGATCTGAGCTCTCTGGACTTCGCTAGAACCGATCAAAGATTTTCAGCCATAGGAACTTGGCGCCGGCTGGATTCTGGTCACAGTGGCGCCGGGAGCGGCGCCGGCGCCGTTGGCGCCGGGAGCAGCAGGGGCGCTGCTGGCGCCGGGGACATAGCTGGCGCCGATGGCGCCGCAAGTAAAGCTTGTAAAGGTAGCTTTACAACACTGGACAGCCATAAACAGGTAACATCCACCCAAGCAAGCCATCCAACTCAGCCGACAGGTTAGAGCCCGTTCCCCAAGAGCTTAACCCATTCACGTTCATGCAAGGAACACTCAAAACCACAAGCCGCAACAGATATGGAAACAATCAGTTCCTGGACCAAATGGTCCCGACAGCATACCACTGGCGCCACGGACCGAATGGTCCCGACGACATACCGATGGCGTCCCGGGATACGACCCTCAGCTATGTGCCAAGTTAAAAATTTTGAAAGCGGCTTTACAATTAGCGCTTTTACCAAACACTGAAACCCAGAAAGTAATCAGAGTCAGTTTGAGGAAAATCCCACTTTATTGATAAATCTGAGAAGGTTACATTTCAAGTGTGTGGCCGACCCTAGTCTCCGGGGCGCTAGCATGCCAAGGCGAAAGCCATGACAACATTCCAACAAGGGAGGCTGAGACTTGGTTGGAGCTCGCCCTGAGTCGCAACCCACACTCCCCTATAGTATTGGTGTGATTCGGCACCCCCCTCATACCAAGCACTCTACCCAAGCTGGTAATGCACGTTTTTTTCTCTCTAGTATTTTCTCTTTCTAAAAAGTCATTTTCTCTCTCTAGATTTTATTGATCCTCAGGCTTCCTTTAATCATGCCTAGATCGTGTGAGGTGATTGCACATCGATCTGAGCTCTCTGGACTCCTCTAGAACCGATCAAAGATTTTCAGCCATAGGAACTTGGCGCCGACTGGATTCTGTTCACAGTGGCGCCAGCGCCGTTGGCGTCGGGAGCAGCAGGGGCGCTGCTGGCGCCGGGGACATAACTGGCTCCGATTGCGCCGGAAGTAAAGCTTGTAAAGGTAGCTTTACAACATCCACCCCACCTTTATAAAATCTGATGTCCTCATCAGATGTCAGATTAAAGTAAAGGTGCCTCCCAATTAAAATAACTATACATTTAAGCTACTTGGCACAGTACTCAATTTACTGTCAACTTTTAATTAACATTGAAGCTGACACACCACAAGTCGGAGGCTCAGCTCTTTGTACTGAAAAATTACATAACTTGAAAATATATCTTTGTCTGGGAAAAGCGTAGATTTGATATCGCTTTCGTAAAACCCGAGAACCTTATTAACTGGTGACAGAAGCCTTTCTTTGAAATGTTCACCCCTGTCGTTTCTGACTTTCGACTTTGGAACTCCTTTGAGCTCCTGATTTGTCCTTGATGCACTTTGTGTTGAGCTCCGTGAGCTCCAGATTTGTTCAGTTCCGCACAGGTATCAAGGCTCCCTGAGCCGAAGGATTTATCGTTTGATTGCCCACTTTATGGTCCACTCCGTGCCTTGTTGCTTCTGCACCTTGATTTCTCTCCTTGTCCCAGCCTGATCTTGATACTTTTCCATCTTGGCTCTTTAAGTAGAAAGTCATTTTCTCTCTCTAGATTTTATTGATCCCCAGGCTTCCTTTAATCATGCCTAGATCGTGTGGGGTGATTGCACATCGATCTGAGCTCTCTGGACTCCGCTAGAACCGATCAAAGATTTTCAGCCATAAGAACTTGGCGCCGGCTGGATTCTGGTCACAGCGGCGCGGGGAGCAGCAGGGGTGCTGCTGGCGCCGGGGACATAGCTGGCGCCGATGGCGACGGAAGTAAAGCCTGTAAAGGTAACTTTACAACAAAGGGCCATTGACCAAAAAGTGGTGGTGCGTGACTGAGGCAATGTGCTGCTTAATGGTGAAAGCACAGATAGTTGGAGGGGTGTCCTATGTGGGCTGATTCTATGATCGATTTGTATGGGCGCGACCAGGCAAAGGTCCGTTGGCAGGACCATCTCAAACGGGGACCTTGTCTGTGTTACTTGTTAGTAAACCTGCCTGAGTGTCTTACTTGTATGTATTCGTGGTGAGTCTTAGTACTCGTGCTTTGTCTGGTTTGCATGATTGCTTGTGATACAAGGAGATGATGGCTCGAGAAGGAACCTTTCTTTTGAAGGCTGATACCATCAAACAAAGAGGATTACAAAATCTCTGGGGCGGATTTGCAGCAATGATGAGAAAACATATGAGTACACTGGCTTGTGTTACGTGTAAGGCAACTAATCAATGAAAGAATTGTGAAAGTTTAGTCTTGCATAAGAGACTTGGTATTTCGAACGGACGCTAAGGCACAGTTCGTGTTGAGATTGGACTAGTGCAAACTCTGGTGCATGTGTCTGATTCAAAGAGAGCTACTTGAAGCCAAGCTCGAGGTACACTTCTTGTTTTGACTATGAGGCAACTGACCAGTGATGGAATTTTGAAAGTCAAGTTCTGCGCGACGGACATGGTGCTTCAAACAAACGCGAAGCGATAGTTCGTATGCGAATCAAACTGGTGCGACTGTAGCGCAGGCATCCCAAAGGGAGCCGGGAACCACGACTTAGCTTCCCAGCCTTCAACTCTTGCCATCCAAACCCACTTGACATACAAGCAGCCAACTCGCCAACAACGATCAGACTTAACCAACTTGAAGTTCCGAAAACCAACATTGAGATCCAACCTGGCGCCATGCCAGATCGGGGGTCCCGACGTGGGTGACTTCCCTCCAAGCAAGCCGCCCGACATACATCAAACTTAACCAACTCGAAGCTTCGTTACAAACGAGTAACATCCATTCCAAGCAAGCGGTCTGACTTACATCAGACTTAACCAACTGAAAGCTTCGTCACGAGCGCTGGAAGCCAACCTGGCGCCACGCCAGACTGGACAGCCATAAACAGGTAACATCCACACAAGCAAGCCATCCAACTCAGCCGACAGGTTAGAGCCCGTTCCCCAAGAGCTTAACCCATTCACGTTCATGCAAGGAACACTCAAAACCACAAGCCGCGACAGATATGGAAACAGCCAGTTCTTGGACCAAATGGTCCCGACAGCATACCGCTGGCGTCCCGGGATACGACCCTCAGCTATGTGCCAAGTTAAAAATTTTGAAAGCGGCCTTACAACTGGCGCTTTTACCGAACACTGAAACCCAGAAGGTAATCAGAGTCAGTTTGAGGAAAATCCCACTTTATTGATAAATCTGAGAAGGTTACATTTCAAGTGTGTGACCGACCCTAGTCTCCGGGGCGCTAGCATGCCAAGGCGAGAGCCATGACAACATTCCAGCAAGGGAGGCTGAGACTTGGTTGGAGCTCGCCCTGAGTCGCAACCCGCACTCCCCTATAGTATTGGTGTGATTCGGCACCCCCCCTCATACCAAGCACTCTACCCAAGCTGGTAAAGCACGTTTTTCTCTCTCTAGGATTTTCTCTTTCTAGAAAGTCATTTTCTCTCTCTAGATTTTATTGATCCCCAGGCTTCCTTTAATCATGCCTAGATCGTGTGAGGTGATTGCACATCGATCTGAGCTCTCTGGACTTCGCTAGAACCGATCAAAGATTTTCAGCTATAGGAACTTGGCGCCGGCTGGATTCTGGTCGCAGTGGCGCCGGCGCCGTTGGCGCCGGGAGCAGCAGTGGCGCTGCTGGCGCCGGGGACATAGCTGGCGCCGATGGCGCCGCAAGTAAAGCTTGTAAAGGTAGCTTTACAACATCCACCCCACCTTTATAAAATCTGATGTCCTCATCATATGTCAGATTAAAGTAAAGGTGTCTCCCAATTAAAATGATTATACATTTAAGCTACTAGGCACAGTACTCAATTTACTGGCCACGTTTTATTAACATTGAAGCTGGCACACCACAAGTCGGAGGTTCAGCTCTTTGTACTGAAAAATTACATAACTTGAAAATATATCTTTGTCTGGGAAAAGCGTAGATTTGATATCGCTTTCGTAAAACCCGAGAACCTTATTAACTGGTGACAGAGGCCTTTCTTTGAAATGTTCGCCCCTGTCGCTTCTGACTTTCGACTTTGGAACTCCTTTGAGCTCCTGATTTGTCCTTGATGCACTTTGTGTTGAGCTCCCTGAGCTCCAGGTTTGTTCAGTTCCGCACAGGTATCAAGGCTCCCTGAGCCGAAGGATTTATCGTTTGATTGCCCACTTTATGGTCCACTCCGTGCCTTGTTGCTTCTGCACCTTGATTTCTCTCCTTGTCCCAGCCTGATCTTGATACTTTTCCATCTTGGCTCTTTAAGGTAGGCAAAGATTGAGTACTCCGCAATGCACCTCTCACTTAGCTTGAAGTAGCTCTTTGAATCAGCCCAAATGTAACCATTGACCTCGTGGAAAGCCAAAGGGTCGCACCAGTTTTGATCCGCATCCGAACTATCTGTTCGCGTTTGTTTGAAGCACCATGTCCATCGCGCAAAACTTGACTTTCACAATTCCATCACTGGTCAGTTGCCTCACAGTCAAAACAAGAAGTGTACATCGAGCTTGGCTTCAAGTAGCTCCCTTTGAATCAGACACATGCACCCAAAGTTTGCACTAGTCCGATCTCAATGCGAACTATCCCTTAGCGTCCGTTCACAATACCAAGTCTCTCATGCAAGACTCAACTTTCAGAGTTCCTTCATTGATCAGCTGTCTTACACGTAACACAAGCCAGCATACTCATATGTTTCCTCATCATTGTTGGTCCAGATAGAGCCTATAACAAACTTTCCTTTCCACAACAAAAACTTGTCAACTTACTAGGTCCAAAGTTTGCCAGTCTCCTCATGTGAGTATGGCTAGGTCACCTTGAATTTGCCCCCATTTCGATCAACTTTCATTCATAATTTGCCCCAAGAGAGAGGTGTGTGTGATAGTTCCCCTCCACTTATAAAATCAGCTGATCGGACTTAGAGTAGAGTTCTTTGGACAAAAAGCCTTTGCAACACTTTGCCTCCCATCTGCTAGGATTATGGCTCGATCCAACTTGTTGCCAATCTCTGAAGAGGATCCTAGTCTTTTCCCCTTTGAGGAAAAAACTCAACTGATACTGGATATCACCCATGCTCAGTGAGTTTCAGTTCTGAAGGTGGCCGTCCCAAAATGAAGACAAACTGCTATAGAAGATCTCCCCTGAAATTGCCCTTTCCAACTTTTGACTTCCTGCTTGCGTCTGGTGGGCGTTGTCGCAAATGAAACAAACCCAAAAAACAGGCTAGCCATCCATCCTTTGCAAACATTGAGTCTCGTTCACGTGCAAGTACTTGAACTACAAATCCGCCGCACAGATTCTGGATATCGCCCATGCTCAGTGAGTTTCAGTTCCGAAGGTGGCCGTCCCAAAATGAAGACCAACTGCTCCATAGAAGATCTCCCCTGAAATGGCCCTTTCCAACTTTTGACTTCCTGCTTGCGTCTGGTGGGCGTTCTCGCAAATGAAACTAAACCAAAAAACAGGCTAGCCATCCATCCTTTGCAAACATTAAGTCGTTTCGTTGTCGTTCACGTGTGAGTACTTGAACTGCAAATCCGCCCCACAGATTCTGTAGTCCTCTTTGTTTGATGGTATCAGCCTTCAAAAGAAAAGGTTCCTTCTCGAGACATCACCTCCTTGTATCACAAGCAATCATGCAAACCAGGCAAAGCACGACTACTAAGACTCACCACGAATACATACAAGTAAGACACTCAGGCAGGTTTACTAACAAGTAACAGAGACAAGGTCCCCCTTTGAGATGGTCCTACCAACGGACCTTTGTCTGGCCGCGCCCATACAAATTGTTCATGGAATCAGCCCACATAGGACACCCCTCCAACTATCCGTGCTTTCATCATTAAGCAGCACATTGCCTCAGTCACGCCCCACCACTTTTTGGTCGATAGCCCTTATAGCTAAACGATCGGCAGCTATCCCGCACCGGCAGCTAACCACCCGTGCTTTACACCCGAATTCGAGCAGCATCTCTGTAACAATGGTTAACCCGTACAGTTCGAATATGTCGCCCCGCACCTCACAAGGTACAGACCGTGCTTTCACCTCCCTAGGCAGCACTTTGCCTCATCCGTCCTACGTGCACACAGCGCCAGGCCCGAACCGCGAGAACTGACCGTGCTTACACCTCAAGGGCAGCACCTTGACTCATCAAGTCCCCCGTTCTGTCGACCACCCCGACCGTGGACGCACCCGTGCTTACACTGTGGGCAGCACCTTGCACAACAGTTGTCTTGATGAACCCCAAACCGTGGCCATTTCCGTGAGATCCGCATAGCTGACAGGCCAATCGGCTCTGATACCACATGTAGCGCATGCATCCCAAAGGGAGCCGGGAACCACGACTTAGCTTCCCAGCCTTCAACTCTTGCCATCCGAACTCATGACATACAAGCAGCCAACTCGCCAACAACGATCAGACTTAACCAACTTGAAGTTCCGAAGACCAACATTGAGATCCAACCTGGCGCCATGCCAGATCGGGGGTCCCGATGTGGGTGACTTCTCTCCAAGCAAGCCGCCCGACATACATCAAACTTAGCCAACTCGAAGCTTCGTTACAAACGAGTAACATCCATTCCAAGCAAGCAGTCTGACTTACATCAGACTTAACCAACTGAAAGCTTCGTCACGAGCGCTGGAAGCCAACATGGCGCCACGCCAGACTGGACAGCCATAAACAGGTAACATCCACCCAAGCAAGCCATCCAACTCAGCCGACAGGTTAGAGCCCGTTCCCCAAGAGCTTAACCCATTCACGTTCATGCAAGGAACACTCAAAACCACAAGCCGCGACAGATATGGAAACAACCAGTTCCTGTACCAAATGGTCCCGACAGCATATCACTGGCGCCACGGACCGAATGGTCCCGACGGCATACCGCTGGCGTCCCGGGATACGACCCTCAGCTATGTGCCAAGTTAAAAATTTTGAAAGCGAACTTACAACTGGCGCTTTTACCGAACACTGAAACCCAGAAGGTAATCAGAGTCAGTTTGAAGAAAATCCCACTTTATTGATAAATCTGAGAAGGTTACATTTCAAGTGTGTGACCGACCCTAGTCTCTGGGGCGCTAGCATGCCAAGGCGAGAGCCATGACAACATTCCAGCAAGGGAGGCTGAGACTTGGTTGGAGCTCGCCCTGAGTCGCAACCCGCACTCCCCTATAGTATTGGTGTGATTCGGCACCCCCCTCATACCAAGCACTCTACCCAAGCTGGTAAAGCACATTTTTCTCTCTCTAGAATTTTATCTTTCTAGAAAGTCATTTTCTCTCTCTAGATTTTATTGATCCCCAGGCTTCCTTAAATCATGCCTAGATCGTGTGGGGTGATTGCACATCGATCTGAGCTCTCTGGACTCCGCTAGAACCGATCAAAGATTTTCAGCCATAGGAACTTGGCGCCGGCTGGATTCTGGTCACAGCGGCGCGGGGAGCAGCAGGGGTGCTGCTGGCGCCGGGGACATAGCTGGCGCCGATGGCGACGGAAGTAAAGCCTGTAAAGGTAACTTTACAACAAAGGGCCATTGACCAAAAAGTGGTGGTGCGTGACTGAGGCAATGTGCTGCTTAATGGTGAAAGCACAGATAGTTGGAGGGGTGTCCTATGTGGGCTGATTCTATGATCGATTTGTATGGGCACGACCAGGCAAAGGTCCGTTGGCAGGACCATCTCAAACGGGGACCTTGTCTGTGTTACTTGTTAGTAAACCTGCATGAGTGTCTTACTTGTATGTATTCGTGGTGAGTCTTAGTACTCGTGCTTTGTCTGGTTTGCATGATTGCTTGTGATACAAGGAGCTGATGGCTCGAGAAGGAATCTTTCTTTTGAAGGCTGATACCATCAAACAAAGAGGACTACAAAATCTGTGGGGCGGATTTGCAGCAATGATGAGAAAACATATGAGTACACTGGCTTGTGTTACGTGTAAGGCAACTAATCAATGAAAGAATTGTGAAAGTTTAGTCTTGCATAAGAGACTTGGTATTTCGAACGGACGCTAAGGCACAGTTCGTGTTGAGATTGGACTAGTGCAAACTCTGGTGCATGTGTCTGATTCAAAGAGAGCTACTTGAAGCCAAGCTCGAGGTACACTTCTTGTTTTGACTATGAGGCAACTGACCAGTGATGGAATTTTGAAAGTCAAGTTCTGCGCGACGGACATGGTGCTTCAAACAAACGCGAAGCGATAGTTCGTATGCGAATCAAACTGGTGCGACTCTTTGGCTTTCCACGAGGTCAATGGTTACATTTGGGCTGATTCAAAGAGCTACTTCAAGCTAAGTGAGAGGTGCATTGCGGAGTACTCAATCTTTGCCTACGTTAAAGAGCCAAGAAGCAAATGTATCAAGATCAGGTTGGGACAAGTGTAGCTCAGGCATCCCAAAGGGAGCCGGGAACCACGACTTAGCTTCTCAGCCTTCAACTCTTGCCATCCAAACCTACTTGACATACAAGCAGCCAGCTCACCAGCAACGATCAGACTTAACCAACTTGAAGTTCCAAAAACCAACATTGAGATCCAACCTGGCGCCATGCCAGATCGAGGGTCCCGATGTGGGTGACTTCCCTCCAAGCAAGCCGTCCGACATACATCAAACTTGACCAACTCGAAGCTTTGTTACAAATGAGTAACATCCATTCCAAGCAAGCGGTCTGACTTACATCAGACTTAACCAACTGAAAGCTTCGTCACGAGCGCTGGAAGCCAACCTAGCGCCACGCCAGACTGGACAGCCATAAACAGGTAACATCCACCCAAGCAAGCCATCCAACTCAGCCGACAGGTTAGAGCCCGTTCCCCAAGAGCTTAACCCATTCACGTTCATGCAAGGAACACTCAAAACCACAAGCCGCGACAGATATGGAAACAATCAGTTCCTGGACCAAATGGTCCCAACAGCATACCACTGGCGCCACAGACCGAATGGTCCCGACGACCTACCGCTGGCGTCCTGAGATACGACCCTCAGCTATGTGCCAACTTAAAAATTTGGAAGCCGCCTTAGAACTGGCGCTTTTACCGAACACTGAATCCCAGAAGGTAATCAGAGTCAGTTTGAGGAAAATCCCACTTTATTGATAATTGTGAGAAGGTTACATTTAAAGTGTGTGACCAACCCTACTCTCCGGGGCACTACCATGCCAAGGCGAGAGCCATGACAACAATCCAGCAAGGGAGGATGAGACTTGGTTGGAGCTCGCCCTGAGTCGCAACCCGCACTCCACTATAGTATTAGTGGGATTCCGCACCCCCCCTCATAGAAGTGTACATCGAGCTTGGCTTCAAGTAGCTCCCTTTGAATCAGACACATGCACCCAAAGTTTGCACTAGTCCGATCTCAATGCGAACTATCCCTTAGCGTCCGTTCACAATACCAAGTCTCTCATGCAAGACTCAACTTTCAGAGTTCCTTCATTGATCAGCTGTCTTACACGTAACACAAGCCAGCGTACTCATATGGTTCCTCATCATTGTTGGTCCAGAGAAAGCCTATAACAAGCTTTCCTTTCCACAACAAAAACTTGTCAACTTATTAGGTCCAAAGTTCGCCAGTCTCCTCATGTGAGTATGGCTACGTCACCTAAAATTTGCCCCCGTTTTGATCAACTTTCAATCAAAATTTGTCCCAAGAGAGAGGTGTGTGTGATAATTCCCTTCCACTTATAAAATCAGCTGATCGGACTTAGAGTAGAGTTCTTTGGACAAAAAGCCTTTCCAACACTTTGCTTCCCATCTGCTAGGATTATGGCTCGATCCAGCTTGTTGCGAATCTCTTAAGAGGATCCTAGTCTTTCCCCTTTGAGGGAAAACCCAACTGATACTGGATATCACCCATGCTTAGTGAGTTTCAGTTCCGAAGGTGGCCGTCCCAAAATGAAGACCAACTGCTCCATAGAAGATCTCCTTCGAGATTGCCCTTTCCAACTTTTGACTTCCTACTTGTGTCTTGGTGACCGTTGTCACAAATGAACTAACCCAAGAAACAGGCTAGCCATCCATCCTTTGCAAACATTGAGTCGCTTCGTTGTCGTTCACGTGCGAGTACTTGAACTGCAAATCCGCCCTACAGATTCTGTAGTCCTCTTTGTTTGATGGTATCAGCCTTCAAAAGAAAGGTTCCTTCTCGAGCCATCAGCTCCTTGTATCACCAGCAATCATGCAAACCAGGAAAAGCACGAGTACTAAGACTCACCACGAATACATACAAGTAAGACACTCAGGCAGGTTTACTAACAAGTAAGAAAGACAAGGTCCCCCTTTGAGATGGTCCTGCCAACGGATCTTTGCCTAGCCGCGCCCATACAAATCGATCACAGAATCAGCCCACATAGGACACCCTTCCAACTATCCGTGCTTTCACCATTCAGCAGCACATTGCCTCAGTCACGCCCCACCACTTTTTGGTCGATAGCCCTTATAACTAAACGATCGGCAGCTATCCCTCACCGGCAGCTAACCACTTGTGCTTTACACTCGAATTTGAGCAGCATCTGTGTATCATTGGTTAACCCGTACAGTTCGAATATGTCACCCCGCACCCCACAAGGCATAGACCGTGCTTTCACCAACCTCATGGCAGCACATTGTCTCATCTGTCCTACGTGCAGACGGCGCCAGGCCCGTACTGCGGGAACTGACCGTGCTTACACCTCAAGGGTACCACCTTGCCGCATAAAGTCCCGCGTTCTGCCATCCACCCCGACCGTGGATGCACCCGTGCTCTCACGGATGTGGTGGCAAAAGTCAAAGGGTCCAGTCATAAGAGAGAGATGTGTTGGAAGGGTCCAATCAAAAGTGAGGGGTCCAATAGGATTAGAGAGGCTATGTTTAAAGGGGTCCAATAGGAATTGAGCTTTGATCTCCATGAGTTTCTATATGTACTTTCATTCCCTTCATTAATGTATGAGAGATCTAATATGAGTTTTTGAGTCAATTTGGAGATTTGCCAATTTTGCTTGTATTGTCTTCTCTCTCTAGATGAGCCCAAAAGTGGTCTTTTCTCTCTCTAACCGAGGAGAGGAGCTTGTTGGGACTTAGTTTATTCATGAAGTCTTCCACACGTGTGAAACACCTTTTGGTAATGATTGAATGCATGTAGAATGGTCTTTTTGCCTTAAATCTTGTCATTGATCTTGGATTTCAATCAATAGGTGATCTATAGTGTATGAGCCAGGCTTAGGAGATCAATTTCACACATTAGGGAATTCCCACATGTGTGAATTTTCACATGGTATCAGAGCCTACCTAAGCTTTTGATGCATCTATCATGCATAGTTCCAAGATTTTCATGAAAATCAAGATCTAGAGAGTGTTGATTGCATCTCCCATGCTATCTCAAAGAAATTTGGATCAAGAAGGTTCATTATCATAATGATTGAATCAGTTCAGGTACTGTACAAAATTCAGTGCTCAAGCACGTGTGAAGTACATTCAAATTCATTTGGAAAGTTCTCTAAGTCCAAATTTGGTACTATAGATAGCTTGTTTGAAAGCTAGTTTTGTCTAGTTTTTGTAGCAATTTGTTTCAATCCATTTGGTAGAGCCAATCAAAAGTTATAAGATTTTGAATAGGGCTAGGTAGGGCACCTAGACCTGTGTGGACACATTTGGCTTGATCATATCTTGCCAAATGTTCAATTATTCTTCTATCAATGAACGGATTCTTCTAATCAATTCATATAGTTTGGCACATTGTTACTGGTTTGGCATTTACTTATTGTCTGTTACCAAACTCTTATCGATCATTCTTGGCAAACAGAGTCTTGATTACATTCAGCCAAGCAGTAAGATTAGCATTGTATTATAGTTTTTTAATCCAGCCTGTCAGTGGATTCACGGATTTTTGTTCATTCTTGAACAATACTTGCAAACAAAAGAAAATGCAAGCCACGGGATTAAACAAGAATCAGATCCTATTCTACTTCCTATAAACACGACTAAGGAACACTTCTTGAAATTGGGATAAATCTAATGAATGGAATGGAAACAAGAACAAGAAAAGCAGGAAACAAGAAAGTTAAAAGACAATATTATGAATTTTCAAGAATCAAGAAACACTCATCTCTTGATTTTTAGATAGCCCAAGAACATCAATAACTGAAATATCAAGGAATTTGCAAGATCTATGCCACAATTTCAGCCTATTTAGTTTCCTTGAATGCTGATTCTTACACTAATCCACAAACAATAAAGCTAATCCACTCTACTGCACAATACATAATGAAAGAAAGCAAGAAATTAATCTAGTTCCACAACCACACGTGCAAGAATGGAAGGGCATGATCATAAAGGAATCACTCAAGAAAACCATCATGATTAAGGAGCTCTATGAATGCCAAAACTCGTGAAGGATCTTTTTTATTCAATACAAGAGTAGAGAAACTACAAGTAAAGCTCCCTCACAAAATAATGGGGCTCTTAAATAAGCAAATGAGTTGCCTAGGTGGAGCCCAAGTGGCAATTCCACAATTTCACAAATTACAAGTGGAATTAGTTCATCCACTAGAGGTCACCATCAAAAGGTAGCTCACTCTACTTTATTTAGGAGGGGTCTACAACCTTTATTACAAATGCCTACACATACTAGCTCCTACATGGTCATTCCATCACTTGGGATTCACATGATTTCTAACTGTTGTCCTAGCTAGTATTTCTTGGCTCCCATGCTCGACTCTCATTCTTCATCCTCCTCTTATTTCTCATAGACCTCCTCCGTCTAAGGTGAGAGGTGCTTTTGGAATAGCTTTAGCTCAGCATCTTGGAAATTCCTCAGAATCAGCCAACTCTCTTGAGGATGACCCACTCTCTTGTGCCATATCTCTTTTGTTGTCATTTTTTTCTTGCCTCATGCCCCTGGTAATGAAGATTCTCTTTGAAAAGTATTCCTTGTGACTAGTTATGTGAGAGCTTGCTCCATTATCAATCCACCAAGTATCAACACCACCCTCATTTGATGTCAACATAAAAGACATTAATAGAGAATGCAAAACATCTTGCTTGTCCTCATCAACAATCAAAATGCCTTTCTTAGTTCCTTGCTCCATCTTCTTCTTATAACATTCACTAGCATAGTTCATCTAACTCACAAACCTAAGTGATGAGTACCATAGGACTTTCCTTAAATAAATGGTTATGCATAGATATAACATATTGAATGAAGCAAATTGTGAAGTCAAATAGTATCACATTTGTTTGATAAAAACATGAGAAAAAAATCAATCTAAAACGTCATACTTATAGTTTCTATCAGAAATCTAGATCGTCCACGTGTTACTCGTCTGATGGTTTTTCTAGATTTTCTATACATCACTTAATGATGTTCAAACTACCATTTTTAATGGCTAAATTCGCTAAGAAATATAAATGAAACAACCTAAAAGGTTTATTGACTCAAAATTTAAAGTAGGTATGCAAGTTATGGGGGCCAGATTTTGAAAATCAACAAATGTTTTTGCTGCAGTTTAGGTTCTTGGCTAATATGACAAATTTTAGCATGTACAAAAAGTCCATAGGTAAACAATACATTATTATTTTCTTTTATATTAATGATGCCCTAATATTAAACAAAGATCTTGATATACTACACAAAACCAAATGTCAACTGTCAAACAGATTTGACATGATAGATCTTAAACTTTTCCATTACCTTTTTAGAATTCAGATCTTGAGAGACAAAAACCAAAGAAGGCTATCTTTCTCAGTCAAGAATTATACTTGTAGAATGTACTTGATAAGTACTTAATGATTTACTACAAGACCATTGATTCACCAATGGAATCTAACTTGAAACTAACCAAGGAGTAGCATCCTTTAGACCACAACTTGTTAAAGTTTATAAAATTGCCAACTTAAGCCAACGCACTATTGTCAAAGATATGCAAATGATAAGTTTAGCCAACATTATGGAAATGCCAACTTAAACCAATGTGGTACTTATGGGAGTTTGTGTGCATGGCAATGAAATATACAAAATTAGGCCAATTTGTAACCTCAACAATGTAAAACTTGCTAAAATTAGTCCTACATTAAAGCTAATGTACATTTTGTCCTCACTTGAAAAGATGACAAAAGACCTTGTGTGAGGACTTTACAATATCTGGTCCATACTTATGCTTGTAGACCCACTTACACTTGACAGTCTTTTTGTCAGCTGGTAGCGGCTCGAGAGTCCACACTTCGTTTTTCTTCATGGAGCTCATCTCGTCTTTCATGGCCTTGATCCATTTGTCCTTGTCTGGACTGTTGATGGCTTCTTCGTAAGTTTGTGGTTCACCATTGAATCCATAGAATTCTTCTTGAGCAGAAGATGAGCTGTCAGGTATATATCTAATTGGTGCTCTTCTTTGTCTTGCAGATCTCCTTGGAGATAAAACAAGCTCAGCAACTGCTTCTTGTCTGCTGGCAGCAGAGCTTCGGTGTGTCATAGATGTTCTAGGCACTTCCAATATATTGGTCTGCTCGTCATCCAAACTATCGTTCAGTTCGTTTGAAATTTGAACATCTTCATCTGGATGCTCAGGGTCTGCTTCCTCTGTCGATGTGGATAGATCATAGTACTGTATGCTAAAAACTTCATAGCTGATTGGATTTTCCGCAGCCATTGTTCTTGTCTCATCGAATCTGACGTCTCTTACAGTCTTCACTTCATTGGTTTGAGACATGTATATTCTATAATATGTAGAATGTATATCATAGCCAACCAAGAATCATTGCTCCACCTTTTCATCCAGCTTCTTCCTCTTCTTATCTGGTGTGCATATGCTACACATCCAAAGATTTGAACATGAGCCAAATTTGGCTTGCTTCTCCACCATACGTCATGTGGGGTAGTGTGAGCAACGCTCGACTTGCCTGTCCTATTTTGTAGGTAGGTGGCTATAGTTACTACCTTAACCCATAGTGATCTTGATGCCTTGGAGTAGGCCATCATGGATCTTGCAGCTTCCATGAGAGTTCTATTTTTTCTCTCAGCTCTGATGTCTTCCTGTAAAGGATGCCTTGATTGTTACAAAAGTTGATAAATCGTTTGGAGATGTATTCTCCTCCCTTGTCAGTCCTGATCTACTTGACTTACTTCTCCGTCCACTTCTCAGCCCAGTTCACATATTCTGTAAACTTGTCAAGAGCTTCAGATTTGTGGATAAAGTAGACAACATCAAACTTACTGTAATCAAGGTAATATAGTATCTTGATCCTCCTATAGAGAGTACATCAAAGGGTCCACAAATGTCTGAGTGTATCAGCTCCATAAGTTTCGTCACTCTGAAGGAATCCTTCGTGAAAGGTGTACGTGACATTATTGCACGCGTCACAGGGTGTTAGGTTTGCATCTCTGATGCTCGCTCCTATGAATGTATTATTCTGGCTTGCTTTGTACAATTCCAGTGGGTTCATGTGGCATAGTCTCCTGCCATAGAACATCCATAGACTCACGGACTTGATGAGCCTACTATGTCGGTAGGCATACCTTTAAGTGATATAGGTTTTCTCTACATCTACCTTGCGTAATGAGTGTACTGGAGCTGACATCAATCACATTGCATGTCTAATCTGTGAATGTCACACACATGTTTGCATCTGCTATCCTTGCAACTGATAGTAGATCTTCTGTAGTGTCGGCACATATAGGACGTTGTCTAGTCTTCTATCTCTGCTATTGGTGTTGAGCCAAAGTACTTTAGTGCCGCTCACCTTGTGTCGCGATCCATCTCTTAGAACGATGTATCTGGAGGAGTCGATTTGTCGAAATTCGACGATCATCTGTCTTGTCGTCACAAAGTGTGACATAGCTCCTGAGTCAAGAACTATGTCTTGAACATCAGACTATGATGTAGCACATACATAAGTACATGTTCTCTGGCTATGACTTCCTCCTTGATGTCAATGACTACCTTGCTAGCAATGTCCGGGTTGTCTGGAACGATCGTGGTAAGGAACATAGCAGGTAACTGAGCTGCTTCTCTTGCGAGACTGCGTGTTTTGCTCCAGCGTTGTGTAGCGATAGGAACAGGTTCTTCATCTTCCTGATGAATCTTGTAAGATCTTTGCCATCCCATCTCAGATAGGTAAGTTGATCCTCTAGATGCATTATCTAATTTCATGACTTGGTCTGAAATCTGTTGATGAGTGTGAAAATGGAACCAGAAATAGCTGCAAAAGAGCCCTTATACTATGCGGGCTACGATGGAATGTGCAACGTCCTCCATATTGGGGCATCGTGGGAAAGTGAAGAACACAACATCACCCTGCCAATCCACCACAAGAGATTCGAGGATGAAGCAACAATGGTAGATGGAGGATCGGGTGTAACGAGTGTAAAGTTGATCTCTGCAACTTGACATAGTTAAGTACCTATCTAGTGTTCTAACCCTCTTTGACAGACAGAAGGACTACTCACCGACTGAACTACACATCCTACATGCACTAATCATGAGATCTAGGATTGTCGGGTACTAAAAGCAAAGAATGCCAACAAACAACCAGATTAACAAACGAATGTAGTCACCTCATCATTTCTTGAACTCGACATAGACGAAGGAGCATTTATGGTCAAAGACCAAATGATGCGACTCGATAATTATTGGTTTCTCTATTGCTCACACATGTTATAATAGTTGTGATAGATACTCACACTTCTCACGAGGTGTCATGGGACCGCCACCAATTTTGGTGGGGGATATTGTTGGAGGTTTTGCGGATATCGAGGTAATCCTAATCCTAGTTAATAAGTGAGAGGGATTTGGCACCCTATGTGTATAAGTCCAACCCGATGATCACATAGTTATTTGATTAGTTAGATGTTAATAAAAGGACATTAGGACTTTTTGCAAGAATTAAATGTTGTAAGGCTTAATATTCAAGTTAGTGAATAAAAAGGGGTTCCCCTCAGATTTCAAATTTTAGATTTTAAACAATAAGAGAGGTAGAAATTGGCCACTAGGATTTGAGCCCAAAGCCCTAAAATTCACTATATATATATTGGTACTTTGTGATTCATTTTACATGCTCATTTCAATAAAGAAGATTGAACCTCTATTGAATTGACATCAGATGTTCTTGCTCTTCTTTCTTGCTCTATCTCTCATGTTTAATTTGGATTTTCATGTTTATTGGATTTGATAATTGTTGGAATTGATTTTGTTAGATTTTTTATGTGTGTGTGTCTGTGTGTGTGTGTGTGTGTGTGTGTGTGTGTGAGAGAGAGAGAGAGAGAGAGAGAGAGAGAGAGAGAGAGAGAGAGAGAGAGAGAGAGAGAGAGAGAGAGAGAGAGAGAGAGAGAGAGAGAGAGAGAGAGAGAGAGAGAGAGAGAGAGAGAGAGAGAGAGAGAGAGAGAGAGAGAGAGAGAGAGAGAGAGAGAGAGAGCAAGCAGTAAGCTTGATCTTTGGTTGGATTAGTGTTAATGGATTGTAGTGTTAATTGTTTAATGATAATCATGTGCTTGAATTTGAACTATGTTATTGCTCTCATGGGAATGAATCTTTGCGTGACAGTTAAAGATCTACTTCAGTCTTTGATGCTTGATTGTGCTTGGATCTAGGGTTGAAGGTGGATAGAAAATACCCGCTACACTCCCCATCGACTATTTGAATTAATCAAATACTTCCCAGCTTGCATCTGTATATCCACTTACTATGTGGAGTTTTTCATTATCAACTCCTCTATAGCAGATGCATTGGTCATTTGTTGCCCGAATATATCTCATGACTCTCATAAGAGCCTTCCAATGGATCATATCAAGATTAACCATGTACTAGCTTATAGAGCTGACTGCAAATGCTATATCTGGTTTGGTACAAACCATTGCATATATGAGAGTTCTTAAGATATAATGATAAATGTAGTCTCTTATCTGCTCTTTTTTCTCCTTTTTCTAAAGACATTCGTCCTTCAACAATCTTAGCTAGATTTGTAAGAGGTTATGCTTGTAGGCGAACCCTCATTTTGAATTTTCACAAATGGTAATTATTTCATCTAACTTTTCAATAGAATTTGAAGATGAAGATTTCATGAGAAAACAAGCCTTGTAATAACAAGATCAAATGCAATGTCCAAATATTATGAACAAATGTTGAGTAGTACTGGTTTTGATAAAAATCAGAACTGGAACATTCCTACGACAACTAACGGATTCTAGAGCCACTCAAACATATGAGTTTGATCTGATTAGGTACCAAGCTTTGATATCATGTTGAAACTATGTGATAATGATGTCGAATAAATATTTGATTCTGATGCGAATGTAGACAATGTAGAAACACTATCAGACATACATCTATGATTGAGCTACGACAAATTATCATTCAAAATTGCAAAAATCTAAGGATTGAATGATAAAACTCAGACATGTTTGGATATTTCAACTACTTCAGTATAATGCAACAAATTGTGATAACAAAATTTTTGAACAAGATGAATGTAGGCACAAGTAATCTATTTATTAGAAATTCAAAAAAAAAAGATAGAACACTTCCATTATCTTACTCTAATATGGTGAAGCAAATAGCTTCACTTATTATGATATATAAATTTCTCATATATGAATTGTAATCTCTATAGCTTGTTACAACTCATCTCATTAAACAACAAACTTGTTGTTGGGGATGTGTTATGGCTGATGAATTTGTCGGATTCACGAAAGTTTTGCGAAGGCGAATCAGTCACGACTCTCCTCAGCTCGAATGGAGTTCAGATGCGATCGCTGGACACTGCCAGCTGAATCACTCCTACAGTCCTCCAGAGTGTAGTCCGTCACTACTGATCTACGTTCATAAAATTAATACAGCATTCAACATAGTTTCAACCAAAGTGCGGAATTCAAAATGAACAAGAAGAAACTCAGACACGAAATTAACAACAAAATCATTTGCATTCGAGATCAGACACAACACGAATTGATATGTGCGCGAAGGCTACAATATCATCTATTGATTTCTTTTCTCTGATTCTTTGAGCACTACGTGCATACCCACGCAGTGCATTTGGCGTGAGGGAAACGCGGTTCTCTCACGAGTAATTGTCTCGCTTTACTAGCGGACAGTTGGATCTTCTGATCCTTGACAGAAATGTCTTCGCACGCAGGCGGACAAGTATTCTGTATTTTTTGTCTTGATTGCTTACTAGCATCAAACTATTACATTACACTGTATGTGTATTCTGTTGATCTATATGTCAAGTATCATCCCATAAGTATGGTCGCTCTATGTAAATCTAAGATTAGAGTGATTAAGCAACTAGTCAGGGAGTTACAAGAGTGGCAGATTAGCCACGACCTAAACTGTATCTGCTGACATCATACCATCAGATCAGATATCTGTACTTCTGGGTACTTGCATGATCTTAGCTGGTACTCTTTGGAGCGTGAGGGCAAAACGGGTTTCGTTTTTGCTCGTATGCCTTTCTCTCATACTAGACCACAAAGGAATCTCATTCATGGATCTTTCGTGTTTGCGAATCGTTCGTCTTCGTCTCCTTTGACTTTCGTGTTTGCAAAACCTTTCATGCTTCATGTCTCCAGATCTTCGAGTTCACAAATGTCTTTGTCGGGCTAAGGGCTAAAAGCTAGCAAGGCTTTGTAGTTGGAAACATTTCGTTTCTTCCACTCCCTCTCAAAGCATGATAGCTTTACGATCTCGAGACTGCTCCTTTTTCTCTCAAAGAGTCCTTTGTCCAAGGCTTTGGTGAAGATGTCAACAACAATGTCTCTCGTTCCGATGAAGGTGGTCTGTAGCATCTTCTTCTCAATTAGATCCCTGATTAAGTGGTACTTGATTGCAATGTGTTTCATTTTGGAATGGAACATGGGATCTTTTGTTAGGTGTATTGCAGAGGTGTTGTCCATCTGCAAGACCAGAGGCTCGTTCCTTGTTTCGCCCAATTCGTCCAGGAACTGCTTTCTAATTCTTTGATGAGAGTTCGATTACAAAGTGATCAAAGTTCGTAGGCTATGGTTGTATTTCTTAAACCAAGTAAACTATTTGAAGTTTGGTAGTGAATCACTGGAGTTCGGATTGGAAGTATTGCAATGTTTAGTAACTGTTGTATGGACTGTTCTTCATTCCTTGATGTATTTACCGAAAATTATAGCCAGGAATCGTATTGAAGTAAATGCGTTTACAAAAAGAATCATAGATTTTTTGGTTTGCTAGGTCAGACTTGGGAATTAAATGGCTATACCATAAGAAGTGCCAAGATAGGGTCAAGCACTATGTTAATCTATCTCGGAAGCACAAGGTATTCATGGTCAACGACTAGGTGTTTTTGAGAGTCCCTAGTCATGCTAGGGGCTTGAAAACTATTAAGTGTGCAAAGTTGGCGCCTAGGTATTGCGGTCCTTTTAAGGTTATCCAAGTGATAAGCAAGGTCACATACAAACTAGACCTTCCAGCTGACATTGGAATTCATCTTGTTTTCCATGTTAATAAGTTGAAACCCTTGTTGGGGGTTGGGGAGACCTGGTCCCTGTGGAAGATCTAGTGGAACTTCTTCATGATGAGTCCGTGAGTGGACCATCTGAACCCGAGGCGATTGTTAATAGCTGGCAGAGGACTCTACGGAGTAGAGTGCTTCGAGAATTTTTAGTCAGATGGAGGGGCAAATCAGAAGAGGAGGATACCTAGGAAAAGGAGGCTGATCTCCAGAAGAATTTTCCAAATTTTTTTCTACAAGGAAAAATTTAAGTTTAGGGGGAAGGAATGTTACATACCTATGTAACTAGTAGTACTTCAAACCCCTATTGGTCCATTTAGTGTTGGGGGCTAAATGGCAAGTTATCCTTGGATAAGGGTTAATATTAGAATTAAGGGTATGTGCCTTTGGATAAGGGCAGACAAGTGACTATACCTTGGTTGGAGATATGGATTCATGTGACCCTTGGATAAGGGGTACCCTTAGGATTAAGGATAAGTGTCTTAGATTAAGGTGCTAGTGTCCTTGGTTAAGTACAGGTAGGTGTTTATGCCTTGGATGGAGGTATGGAACCTAGAGAGGTATTAGAAAGTCATTGGATGACTATTTTTCTAAACCTTGGGCCTCAACCTTGAACCATATCACTTTAATGGTCTAGGACCAAAGTATACATGCACAACTTGGGCATTGAGACCTAGTAGGAGGGTGCACTTCCAATGGGTCCAATGAGTTACGCCCATGATGGTAGATGCCTCCCCATCGATGCCAATGCCAATGATTGGTCCCCTGCTGTAATGCCATCCTGAACTCCAAAATGAGCACACCATGAAGTCCTCCCCATCAGTGTCTCCTCCAGTAGATCACCAGCAAAACATCCATCAAGTGTTTGCACTCCGATCACACCCAATTGTGCGATCTCCATCAGCCCTCCAATCTAGAGTTGGCTCCCAAAGCTTCACGCTTTGCCCATTTGCATTTGTAGCATCCTGATTCCATGAGATATCTTCGAGCTACTATGGACTTTTGCATTTGTAATGGAGCAGTCGGCAATGACAAACTCAATCTACTCAGTGGTTACACAGATGCAAGTTGGACAGGAGATGTAGACACTCGTAAATCCACTTTTGGACTTACATTCTTCCTCAACAATGGTCCAATTTCTTAGAACAATCGCAAGCAATCTTCGATAGCTCTACCTTCCACTGAATCAGAGTATATCGCAGCCTCACAAGCTACAAAGGAAGCAGTTTGGTTGAGAAACTTACTTTCAGATATCAGTCTAAATCAATCTGCTCCGACATTATTATTTTGTGATAATCAAAGTGCCATTGCCTTATCATCCAACCCTAGATTTCATTCTAGGAGTAAGCACATTGAACTAAAGTTTCACTTTGTTAGAAGCAAAGTTCTCAATGAAGAGGTCAAATTGTAGTATTGTCGAATGCAAGATATGACAATAGATATTTTTACCAAAGCATTAAGCTTGGATGCACACAGAACGTTTTGTGCAGAATTAAGTTTAAAGGTTAAGGCATTCATGGATTCAGATTAAGGGAGAGTGTTGGATTATTCTCTTTCCTACTAATCGACTAATAGGTTAAAATCTTCATCCAACTGTTTATCCAGTTCTACGAATTTTTCCGTGTCTTTATACAATCTGCAGAATTACAAGTGTTTTTACATAGTCTGCAGAATTACACAGAGTTTGACAACAGTGTCATATTTTCTCTCTCTACGAACTCGACAGTGTTGCTTGTCAGGAATTACGAGTAAAAATGCAGTGTCGCATTTTTTGCTTGTGGCAATTTACGTTCATTTATGCAGAATGACAGTTTACGTTCATTTATGCAGACAGACTGATTACGACCAATTGTCACCGCTTATCAACAAGTAACTTCTGAAACTGGATGAATGCCAGCAGACTCCAGCCAACTGGCAATCACATTTGACGACCTAATTACTTAGTATAAATAAGCTATTCATACATCTCATTATCAATGATCAATCAACATTGTGAATTGTGAAGGAGTTGAGTGTTATTACACGACGCTTCTTGCACTCTCATCAAGTAGATCATTCATAACCAGAAAGTATTGTTGTTAGCTCTCTATCAAGCTTTCAAGCTTGAACTCTCTTGAGCATTCTAGTTCAGTCTTTTAGAGATTTATTTTAGAGTTGCTATCGCGCTACTACTTATCAACAGAATTGCTTATCATCAGTCTTATTCTCAGTTACTCAGAGATAGCCTTAGAGTGCGCAGTTTCTATTCACTATTGTCTTGCACTCATTAGCATATGATCTTATTTTTATGAATCAATATTATTTTCTTATTGCGTTCAGTTTGTGTCAAAATGCATGCATCTCTGTATTGCTTTTGTAACTGATAGAAATTGTCTAAGAATTCAATACTTTATGTTTGAATACGTAATCACTTAGTATCTAGCGATTTCAAAGTTAGTTGCTAAAGATTGAATGTGATTTCCATCACTATTGCTTTGTTCAATTTTTGATAGGCATAGTCATGCATTGGAAGTAGGAAGTTTCCGCATTCTATTACTCACCTATTTCCATCACATCGAATAGAGCCTCAAGTTTTATGTAAGCGATCTATATCCATGCTTTTTCTTGCACTCCATCACCAGCAATAAATGTGTTGACAGACTTCTACCACAACAAACGCAGGTAGGTGTCGTGGGACTAAAAGTACTATTTGCCAAGCTTACCCAAGTGGGCCTTGCCACAGTACACTATATAGGTAGAGTAATAAGTGTGAGGGCACTGGCTTTCTGTGTGTATAAGCTCAACCCAATGAGCACGCAAACTAGTTTTGTAGAACTTGCAAAACTAGGAATAACTGACTAGGGGCTTAAAACTCTAAAATGACATTAGAGGCCCTAAGTCAAGTTGTTAATAAAAAGATAAAAGAGCCCAAATTAGAACTCACATGAAACATTTGATTTGCCCTTATGCTTTCTCAATACCATTAGTTTTCTTATGTGTTAATGTTGGCTGATTCTGACGAATCCCCAAGATACTCGACCAGAGCTACCCAAGAGCACCTCTCACCTTAGACCGAGGAGGTCTCTGGGAAGACGAGATGAACGAAGACTGAGAGTTGAGTATGAGAGCTGAGGAATACTAGTTAATATTGTCAAGTAGAAACTGTATAAGCCTCATGGTGAATCCTGAAAGATGGAATGACCATGTAGGAACTAGTATATCTAGGCAAATGTAATAAATGCAAGCCCCTCTTAGAAAAGTAGAACGAGCCACCTTTTGATGGTGACATCTAGTGGAGAGCATAATTCCACATGTAATTTGTGTAATGTCGAAATGCCACTAAAGTGCCACCTAAGGAGCTCTCTTGCTTATTTAAGAGACACCCCCTTTATAGAAAGGAAGCTTTTTGTAAATGTATCAACTCCATCCTGAAATGAGAAGATCTTCCATGAGTTTTGATGCATTCTTGAGCTCCTTGATCATTCTTGTTTCTTGAGTGATGCATTAATGATCTTGACCTTTCATTTCCTTTGTGTGTGGTTGTGGACTATAGTTGTGGATTAGATTTCTTGTTTTCTTGTGGATTAATATAGGAATCAACATTCAGGTATACTAAATAGGCTGGATTTGTGGAGTAGATCTTGCTTATCCTAGACATTCTAGTTCTTGATGTCCTTGGGGTGTCCAAGAATCAAGACATGAGTGTTTCTTGATTCTTGGACTTCTAAAATGCTGTCTAGTTTAGTTTAATTAGTTTCTTGTTTTCTGTTTTGGTGGATTAATGTAGGTTGCAAGCATCCAAGAGATTTGTAGCCAGTAATGTGGTATAGATCTTGCAAATTCATTTACGTTTTGGTTTCTTGAGTTTCTTGGAAAATTCAAGAATCAAGAAGATGGAGCTTCTTGATTCTTGAATGCTTGTAGGAGTTAGTTTTCTTGTTTTTTATATGGAATGTGGCATGCTAGGCTAGTTTTCTGATCTTGCAATTAGTTTAGTTTCCGTTTTGCAATGATCCGTTCTAGCATTCTATTTTTTAGTACCATAGTAATGTCCAACCGTGTTTCAAGAAGAGCTATTTTTGGGCATTCTTGGTGTGCTTGCATGGTAGAATAATTGCAAGTGATTTCAATAGTTCAAGAGTGTTCGAAATATGAGTATCCGTGACAGGCTGAACCATACTACAACCCCGAGAATCTTTCTGCCTGATCTAGGCATTGTAATAAGCAAGATAAATACTAGTACATGCCCACAATCTCTGTTTTGACAGGCAGAACACCAAGCTGTTTAAGCTGTAAACAGGAAGTAAATGAAACAAAGAACAGTAAATAGATTCTAGAAGAGAAATCTATCAACAGTTAACTTGAATGGCTTGGATTAGAATCCTCGCCATTGTAATTAGCCAATCAAAGATTAGGGGCATGGCGTTCCCCAAGAATAAAAAGGTACTCCTTATACCCATTCTCTATGTTCAATAGGAGGAGGACATCCTTGCACTCTACTCTCTCACCTCCCTATCTTCTTTGTGTTTGATGCTTGTGACTATTTGCAATTTCATTTGCATTGCTCTTTCTTGGGATCTTTAGAGAGGTGAGAGAGGGAGGGATGTAAGTTGCTTTCTTGTGGTTAGTTAGGTGTGGTTAGAGTAGGAGGAGGACAATTTTTGCAAGCTAACTTCGCAAGGGAAGGACTATTCCCTTGGGAACGAATCTACGCGTGACAGGTGACTTAGGCCACTACACTTAACATAGTTAATCGAGTGATTGAACTTGATCAATCTAAAGTTTGGGACAATCAATTTTGGCCCCTTGTAGACGAAATTGTCTCCTTTCACTCAAGATGGCTCAAATTTGACGTCAATCACCCGTGATAGTTTGAGTTTGATGCATATATATGAGAAAAGTTGATGTCTATCAGTGTAAACAACCCCATTTGTTGTCCATCACTCAAAATAGTGGAATTTTTGACTTTTGTCAGTGAAGATTGTCCATTGAGTGATGAAATTAGAAAATTTTTGACTTCAAGACATTGTGATAGCTCGAATTCAGTACTTGTCACTTGGGGTAGCCCAGATTCGATGCCTATCTCTTTCATTAGCTCATTGAGTGATCAAGATGGAGCAATGTGGAGTTCAAAACATTCAAATTGATTATTTCTTGTCCCATATCATTGAAATTGGCCTGTACCACACAATATAAATTAAAATTGTTGTCTATTAGGTGAGATGGCACAATGTTGGCCCTTATCGCTCAAGATTGTCCATTGAGAGATCCAATTAGAAGAATCACGAGTTTAGGACATTCAAGTAGTTTTTATACGGTGCTTACATGTGAGACAACTCGATTTTTGGTCTCTGTCAATTGACATTGCTCATAATTGACCAACATCACATGAGATAATCCAAAGTTGATGTTTATCAGTGTAAATAGCCCCATTTGCAACCCATCACTCAAGATAGTTAAATTTTTTACTTTTGTCAGTCGAGATTGTCCATTGAGTGATGAAATCAGCAAAATTTTGACTTTGAGACATTGATATATGTCAAATTTGGCACTTGTCTACGGGATAGCCTAAATTCAATGCTTATCTCTTGACTTAGCTCATCAAGTGATCAAAGTCGACTAACATGGAGTTCAGTACATTCAAACTGATTATTGTTGATTCCTTCTCACTGGAATTGACCCGTGCCACACAATATAGTTCAAAATTGTTGTTTGTTACTTGAGATGACACAATGTTGGCCCTTATTGCTCGAGATATCCATTGAGAGATCCAGTTAGAGGAATATTGAGTTTAGTACATTCAAGTAACCTTAATATGATGCTTACATGTGAAACAGCTCAATTTTGATCCCTATCACTTGACATTGCTCATAATTGAGATCATAACTGACCAACATCACATGAGATTATTCAAATTTGATGTTTATCAATGTAAGCAATCCCATTTTGGCACTTGTCACTCCAGATTGCTCACAGAGTGATTGACTTCGACTTATGTTGAGCTTACAAAACTCAAATAGACAGAATTTGCTGCCTAAATATTTAATGCCTAACCTGTGATTTTGCTAGACGTTGTCACCTGACATGGCTCATGAAGTGATCACACTCAACCAATATTAAGATAGGTTGAGTTCGAGCCCTTGTCATTGAAGTTGATCCCTATCACACGAGCTAATTGAAATTCAATGTGCTTCTTCTGGAAAAGCTCATTTCGGTGCTTGCCACTCGAGGTTTCTCGTAAAGTGATTGAATTTGAGGAATTTTGAGCCCATGAAATTCATATAGCTCAAAGTTGATCCCCATCACTTGAGATAGCTCATGTTCAATGCCTAATGGAAGATCACAGTCCTTATCACTTGACATAGTTAATCAAGTGATTGAACTTGATCAATCTAAAGTTTGGGACAATCAATTTTGACCCCTTGTAGACGGAATCGTCTCCTATCGCTCAAGATGGCTCAAATTTTATGTTAATCAATCATGATAGTTTGAGTATGATGTGTATATACTCAAAAGGATACTTCTTAAACCAAGCTACCTATCTGTGCACTTCCGAACTCACCAAACGAGCATATGCTTTTATGCTTGGGCCAGAATGCCCACCCAATAGCAACCCACCCTTAACTTCGAACTTTACCAGCCAACCCACCTAACAACCCCAAACTTGCCCAACCAAGCAAGCTACATGATTCTTTGTTCTCGCTTGCCTCAACAAGCTACCCTTACATCCGAACTTGTCAGTGAGCTTTTAACTCGCAACAAGCTGAAGAAAAAGCCCCTTTTGGAGCTAGCTCACCTTAGAGGGTGCCTACTTGCTTGCCTTTTATGTGAGCAAGTTGAAGGAATTAGCAATTCCATTGCTTGCTCCACCAACCGAGCCGCCCTCACCAACTAAACGAATGTCTACTATCACTATCTAAAACTGGTAGCACCTCCGTACACATAGCTAACGAGTGTCCCTCATTACCGATCCAATGAAAAATCAATCTATACAATAGTTTTCAACTATCCTTCATTACCGATCCAATGGAACATTAACCTATCTAGAAAGTTAGATCATTAGTAGGACATAGAAATATTTGCACTACAAAGTATTGACTATAAATAGCATAACCATTCAAGGAAACTCAACGGGTTATGAGCACTATCCAAAAATCAAGAATTGCACGGGAAACATGGAGAAAGACTTGTTGCAACATTCTTTTTAAAACCCACCTAAAACACTGATGAATTACATCTAGTTATAGTTGTGCATAAGTGCCCTAAGACTCACTAGTTCAAATTCCTAGAACATAACGTGAAATTTCACTACTATAGTGTCCAGCAATTTATTTCAACTTTGAAGATCAAGATTTATTTTGACCCTGTATTTCAATCCTCTGCTACAGTAGCTCACATTTTACATTTTGAGCTTGTGGGTAAAAATACTATTTTGACCTTGAGAATCGAAATTATATTTTGACCATGGTATTTCAATTCGATACTTGACTATCAAATACATCTCATTAGTGACAAGGAAGGAAGCAAAAAGTGGCACAATTTGAAAATGGCCACTCTCTACACTATATTTTGAAAAGCTCAAGACAATACTCTTTGCAATGGAGTTCTTTCACTGATTTTACAATAGGGGCTAGGCTTAAGTTCATATTTTATTAATGTTTGAGTTGCTACAAATATTTTCAGCACTACAAGAATCTAATTGTTTTGATAAGATGGACTCTTGACATGGAAATGCAGTCACATTTCCACAAGAAAGAAGTCACTCAATAAGAATCATATTTTAGATATTACATGGAATTTAGTGTATTTACTTACTCTAAATACTCAAAAAAATAAAAAACAAGAAAACCTATTTGTTTGATATTTTATGCTAATTATTTTAGGAGGTAAAAACTCTAATTTAGCATTTTCACAACAACTCAAACAAATTTGTTGCACCTAAATCTAGCCAAATTTAACAAGACTAATATTTCAAGAGGATTTGCCATTCATAGGGTATTTAAATACTTTGACAAAAAGCTTACATGGCAAAGCTACAAATTTAAATAGTTAAAACTAAAGTCCAAAATGTCACTACTCTACTTCTAAAAAGGTACTAGGGTTGATGAGATTGCATGTGACATGGATCATAAAGTGTATCTCGGTTTTCAAAGGGATAAATTATCATTTTATTGTAACACTTTTTTTTTTCAGAAATCTAAACAATAAACCCAACTTCCTTAATTCACACAACTTGTTTAACTCAATAGTTATAAAATCTCTTTGTTTTACTAGTCACAAAATAAAAGCAATCATGTAACTTAATCACAACAACCAAAAACCAACATACTTACAATTTAATTTAAAGGTCCTCCAATACCGAACATCTCTTTTGTTTTTTACAAACAACTAGTTTGCCTTCATACAAAAGGCAAAAACCAACATACTTACATATTAACTTCAATGTCCTCCAATACCAAACATTTCTTTTGTTTTTTATGAACAACTATTTTGCATTCATACAAAAGGCAATCTACTAATTCTTCTCTCACGCAAGTGTACAAATGGTTTTTTGCAACTAAATTTTTTCTAGTTAAATCTTTTAGACTATTATAATGCTCTTTTAATTTGTCGTACAAATCATCTATTGTACGTAAATTAAAATATCGCATTAAAATAGTTTCTTGGTCCTTTAAATCAAAATATTCTATGTCGTATACCTATAAAAAAAGAATTGTGATAAATTAGATTTTCAGAATTACACGAGCATAATTGATTACAATTTATTGGAATAAAATTTATAACAAACTCAATATCATACAATACATCCAAGTAAAAGACATTTTTCTCACTTGTGAAACATTTTTTTTGATATTTGTGGTGGCGAATTCTATTGACGAACTAACCATATTGTAATTTACTAATTACTTGCACAATTAATAAATCTTGTAATAGATGATAGTATTTATGACTGACAATGCCTGATTACAGTTCATGACTTCATAAAGTGCCGTAGAAGTTGATCGTGAGCAGATTGTTGTTATCGTGTTTGTTATCTGCGAGAAATAAACTATATTTATGCGGATGTCAGGAACTTTGCATTTTCTGGGATTTTGAAAAAGGCCCAAAACAATGAGATATTCATGTATCTTTGATCCTTTGCGCTTTTCGCATTTTTTTGCCTGGGTTGCAAAGACCGCTTGTTGTTTGGTTGCAGCTATTTTTTTCTTGGCAATGTCTCTTTACAATTGATAGATATGATCCTTGAGATATTGTTCATTGGTAAGAAAGGATTCATGCTCCAATTTGAGCTGTCAAGACTTCATCGAAAGGTATTGGCTATTCGCTATGGTAGCCTCTACGTGCTTCCTTCGCGACATCAAGCTCGACTTGAATGATTTAGTAGCGGCCTCTACTTTCTGAAGCTAGGTCTGTAGGGCTTGTACATGTGCTTGGCTCTCATATTTCTCTTTTAAGTTGTGTGGCTTGATCACTCAAAACCTATAGGTATTGTTGTTGGGCAATAGAGAGTTGGTTTCTAGTTTGATCAGTCACTCTTGGAATGAACATCTGATGAAGTTGATGTTGGAGGCTTGTAAAGGCATTCTAACATGTCATGGCCTGATCATCCCAGGACGCAAAAAGGAATAAGGTAGGGATCGATTGAGGGATGAGTGTAGTGACATCGATAGATGTGATGGTGGGGATAGTGGCGGTAGTTGGAAGAATGATGACTGAAACCAAAGGAGAGAAAAGATGGATGATTGGGAAATTTATAATGGCGAGGGAATGGATGGTGAGAAAGCAAGAGTAATAAGTGGAGAGGTGAAAATAATGGATGTTTGAACAACAAGTAAAGTTAGGGCGAGGATAGGGGATAACATGCATGGAGGGGTTTGGTAAAGAGTCTCAATGGAGGGTGAGGCATGATGAGTCATATGTGCACCTATGGGTGGTGAAAGGGGAGATTCTGGGAGGTCATGAGTTTGTTGGCGAGCTTTAAGCTACACGATAGGATCGTCTGTGAGTGGTAGCCGGTTCGGACTAACTTGGTATAAGAACACCAGAGTAGTGATGAGATCCCGATAGGTGATGCAGATTGATTGCTTAAAGGTTGCTTGCAGTCTTTAATCAAGACAAAGGCACAATCGTAGACTACATTAGGGCCATCCACCACGGTCACCATGACCACGATGAGCTTGGCGATTTGCTGGAGAGATGGGAACTGACGACAAGGGTGACGAACATAAACTCAATAGCTTCTCAGAGACTCAAATTTATGATCTACGAGATTAGCTAGGTAGCCATCATTGGCTTTGGTCTTGACATCGGCATGGTCGGGGAAGAAGAAATAGTACATTAGAGGAGTTACAAACTCCAAAAGGGCCGTCTAAGGAATGCCATGTAGGACAAAAAGAATCGTTGAATTTTGGAAATTCGATGAACTTTCAGGTCTAGTCTAGCTTAACCTTACCAATAATGTGTAGTTAACATGAGACTATTATAACGCATGTAACTGCAACTTCAAGAATATATGACGCTCATTAACTAGCTTTTTTAAATTTGAACATGAGATTGTGTCCCTTGTTTTAACTAGTGAGAGAATAAACATAGAATCTTGTAACGCCATGGAAGAAGAAGAGTGTCTGATTTTTTCTGATCTGTCAGCTGATATTTGCGGAGATCAATCACCATTCATACGTAAAATAATAAATGCATCATGTTACGTTTCAATTTAATGATTCTTATGAGAAAGTGCACTTACCATATCTTCCTCGTCAGCTTGGAGTACACCAACATCATGTAAATTGTAACCAGCAACAATGGTGGTCAGCTGGAATAGTATGTGTGGGGGCTGGAGGATACTTTTTCTGAAAAGTCAAAAACTCCTCCTCACTCGGCATATTAGTCTCATATGCCCTACTCTCAGATAACAGCCTCTGGAGGGCATCTGTCCCACTTGCCCATTCTTCTTGGTCCTCATAATTGATTCCATCTCTAAGGTCGTCATCATTAAAATCAATAAAATCTTCAAATTCAGTAATCATACTTGATAGAAGAAAAAGCATCTCATCTTCTCTAAGGTCCATTACGTCTCCAATTTCGTTTATGGACAAGAAAGGAATGTCATCCATATAGTACATATGGATGTCCAGCAGGGTTCTGCTTTGGTTATTCTCGCTTACGGTAGATAAGAGAGAGATTGAAAAAGCACGGGCCTTAGTAGGGTCATACTCTTGTGCTAACCTAGCCTCCTCTGCTTCTCCTAAAAGTCGCCTCTGTAGCAACGTGAGTACTGGGGGTTGGCAGACCAATCATGTCTGAGCTAGAGAATTCTGCCTCATCAAGGATAAGGCAAGATATGTAGCTAAAGGAGTACTGGGGGTTGGCAGACCAATCATGTCCGAGCTAGAGAATTCTGCCTCATCAGGGATAAGGCAAGATATGTAGAAGACAAAGGCCATCCCCTCCTGAACAAACTGACAGACATGCTTGTGTTCCTCATAGAATATGACTCATTTGAACAGATCGATAAGTTTGGTGAGCTTATGATCATGCCTTTGCTTGGCACTAGGCTGGGCATGAGTTAGCATGAGTCAAATTAATGAAATGCACAAACTGTAGGCCATCCATTAGAAGAGTATCTTGTTGCAGGTAGTCATAAAAATCCTTATAAAGTTTAGGGAAAATTTTTCTATGATCAATGACAAACTTCTCTATGTCAAACTTCATATCGAAGTAGGAGGCAAAATGAGCCTATTTATTTCTAACCCCAGCATTAGCAAGGAAGGAATGCAACGCTCTATCATGAGTGGAGCTGGTGGAAGAAGAAGCCATAATCAATACCACCACGTGCTGATGAGAGAGAGAAAGTGATGGACAAGGCTACTGGCACATGATGACAACATGTCGAGTAGGGATGGGATATCAGCACGACATGCCTGGAGAGCAGAGGGTAACGATTGTAGTATGACGGGCGCGTGGTGGCGATATTTGGCTGATTTGGAGAAAGAGAAGGTTTGATTGTCTCAATTTTGCAAAAATGATTTCAGAGACCGATACTCTTAGATATACTTTCATTGAGTGGATCTGGGCTGCACACCTGTCTTGAAAATGTACGGTCAAGATGGCTACACATGCAAAAAAAATGGCCAAGTTATTAGTCGACACGTTTATGGTCAAGATTGTGACATGTGTTCTTGCACATGCGAGACAATGAACAAGAATACAATCCTATCAGACTGTGACACATGTACGGTCGAGAATTTGCCATGTATCATTGCACCTGCGGGAGAGGCCGCGTGTCACATCACACGTGCGGACATGATTACCTTGTCTGAACACTATATAAGCAGGTATTCGCCACATTCTTCGATTTCTATCTCTCGTGCTCTCTCTTGCCCCTTAGCTCTTGCAATAAACAGCCGTAAATCGCCACCACGCACCCACTCTTGTGCAATCCTTCAACCATGCCCTTCCCGCACGCCGTAGTGATATGCCACTTGTCTCATATCGCCACCACGCATCGTTGCCAGTTCCTGTCATCAAATTTTCCCATCCAGGGCATCATAGCGATATGGGCTCCTCCTATGGCTCCGAATATAAGCTGTAGTGGAAACAACTTCAGCCTAGAAGGACTTCGGAAGTGTCGCATGAGCAAGCATACACTTGGCCGATTCGACTAAGGTTCTGTTCTTTCTCTCAGCAAGTCCAATTGACTAAGGCAAATAGAAGGTAATGTATTGTTAGTCAATGTTGTTGTTAAGATAATACTCCTTGAATTCGGTAGAGATATATTCCCCCCTGTTGTCGCCTCTTCAACTAGTTTTATCACACAACTTTGATCTAACTTGAGAATGATCTCCATCCTAAGTATAGACCTTCTTTCTATGGTTTTATAGTAACTTTTATAATTGACATAGAGAATAATGTCCACATTGGATGCTTCACTATTTCTTACATCAATTTTACATATCAAGATGTAATTAGAATATGAAGAACCAAATAGAATGTCAATGAAAAAATTCCTCCATGCTTCCATACTTGAACTCTTTGGAAAATAATAGCAAACAAACAATAAATGTGAGTAATAAACCAATGCTTGCATGTCTCCTTCCTTGATATGTCTCCACCATAAAATTCAATGTTGCCATCCATAAGCAATCATCAATCCTTGGAAATCTATGAGTAAAAGAGTACAATAATGATGCTAATCCAGCTCCACATGACTCCATATAACTAGTACGTAGCACTATTCTGTCTTCAAGATCTACTTGACACAAGAAAATGACCATAGATTCACCAAAAAACACTTATTGAATAGTTCATATTTCATTCTCAATGATTGACAAACAATCTAAACCTAGTACCTAGCCATTTGTCAGATCCTTCCAAAAAGCGCCAAAAAAATCATAAAATTACTATGAGCCAAAATCTTGTAAGTTTTATATATAAAACAAATTAATGCTTTTGATTGGTGATAACGTAGGAGTCAATTTCATCTGTTCTAGTACCTTCTTAAGATATTGTAGACAACCCTGGAAAGCATTAGAGAGTTTTGAGCTCCAAAAAGACCCTTTAAGAATTCGTGCAAAATGTAGTTTATATTATTAAAATATTATAACACTAATACTTTTGACTTGCCATAACTTTTTAATCGTAGCTAGAAGTATGTCATGTAACATATCATTGGAAAGTTCTTGTCGAGCGCTTGCCAATGCACCAAACTCTGCTAAATTCGGACTTAGCACTAAAACGTTATGCCATTTTTATTGTGGAATTAAAAATGTGGACTCAAAAAGTTATGTTACATAGATTTCAAATTTGAGTGTTTCGATTGGTCCATGTGTAAGAAAAAATTGAGAAAAAATATAAAAAGAATCTTTACAAAGGGTCTTTTTTGGATTTAGAACTCCTCTAATGTGTAGCCGTTATCATTGTGGAAGTTGTAATGAGGATGATGATTGATAACACCAGTTAACAACTCTAATAGCTGATAATGTAGGAGTCAATGACATCCATTTTACTACCTTCTCGAGGTGTTGTAGACAATCATGGAAGTGTAGACGTTATCGCTATGAAAATATGATGATTGTAGTGTGTTATCAGAACAAGAAAGAGTGAGTAAAATCAAATAATGCAAAATACGATGATGGGTGATTTGTGAGTTTGTTTTATTGCTTGTAATTTTTTTTCAAAACTCTGAAGTTAAATATATGAATTTATAACTAAAACTAGTTGGAATTTTATGGCAAAATACCTACAAAGTTGAAACCAATAGGTACTTTGCATCCAAGGGGGGCTTGAACCTAGGATCAAAGAAAGTTTGGACGCCAAGCTAAGTGAGACAACCCCGTTGGATTATTTTTAAAAATGGGAGGATGTAGCTTAAATTTAAAATTACTATTACATGATGTTTATTTGACCTATTGTTTTTTGGTTCTTCTATGTAAGACTATATCATTTTGTTGATAACTATTTGGTATTCTACGAGAGCCAACTAGGATTTGATCATTTGTGGTTGCAATAACAGTTGTCTTTGTAGATGGAGCCTGCTTAGTGACGAAGTGTAATCAAGCTCCACAATTTGTTGAGGTTAGCATGAGGATGTAATCTTGGGCCGACCTCAAACATTAGGATTGTAAATTGCATCAAAGAAATGCGAAAATTAGAGTCACACATTGGATCTTGTGGGTTCGCAGATTCAACTTAAGACAACTTGTCGAGCCTAATTGGTTCCCTCATAGGGTTTCTCTTCGTGTCCAAGCCAGAACTTATCGGGCTCGTCGTGTTTCTAGGCCGAATCGGTGGATCCCATCCTACTCCACTATACACAATGCCCTTTTATGTAAAAGGCTTGAACTTTATGACTCCATGACAAATAATGAGACAAATATAATAATGAATTGGAAAAATGCCTCCATTTGCATAGTCCCCTCCCCCAAAGTAGGCCCATTATCTTGAGAATCCAGGCCGGACTGACGCGTGGACACGTGTCAGACACGTCAGCTCCGCTTCCAGGTGGTGGCAGAGCGGATCCCGGTCGCGCGCCTGGCTGCGGCGCCCGTGCTCACCACGTGTCCGCTGACGATTGGCGTTGGGCATCTGCCGTACGGCGGTTGACAAAAGTCGTCGCTCCCACATGACAGCGACGGCCTGCCGGAGCGGCGAGGTTTATCAGTTGCGGCTCAGGAGGCTTCCGTGTATCTCAAAAAATATCCAACGGTTCCAACGTTCGAGTTTGTAGCTAGCGCTCAGATGTCTCCACGTGGAATCCATTCGACGGCTGAAAAGTATCCAAGTGTCTAGCATGCCACGTGGGACAGATCGAAGTGGTCAGCGGTGAGATGTCCTGCGCCGGTGAGGTCCCTCCTCCTTTGCCCCGAAGCTCCTCCTGCTCTTGCCTTCCTCCCTCCTCCACCCTCGCCCTTGTAGCTCAATGGCACGCTAAGAATCGAAGCTCGCCACCATTGGATGCTATGGGAGACGCTCAAAACCTGCCACGTGTTTAAAATCTACCGTCTAGAGAGAGTCCACTGGCATTGAGCCACGTGGCCAGAATCTAAGTGAGATACACTTATAATTGACCGCTCTTGGAAGCTATCAGCCCTGTCTCTCTCTCTCCCTTTCTCTCTCTCTCTCGGCTTTTCTCTGTGTTTTTTTTGCTCCTTTTTCTTGCTTTCTGCTCTGCTCTGCTCTGCCTCTGCAATCCAGGTGCTGAGAATCAGCAGGAAAGCGCAGCCGCTTTCGCCTTTCGCAGGTGGCAATGCCTGCGGATTGTGCTTCACAAGCCCAATTTCATGTGGTTTGCTTCCTCCCGGCTCTGCTCGCCTTTTTCTGCGCTTTCCATTGACGGATTATGTAGGAAAAACCCTGGTGTTTTGCATTTGTCAATTGCGAATGCCAGGTTGCGCTGGCATGGGTTAGGGCATTACAGAGCAGCTACTAATATCAGGTTGAATGTTTGAATGCACAGGAATTAGCCATGAAAGGCGCTCCCTCGATACTAGGGCTTGGTATGCATATCGTGAATCTTCGAGTGTTGCTAGGGTTAACAGGCTTTTGTATTTGATGGAGGGAAGGGTTCACACACGATGCACTGCAAGGCTGATATAAGGGATTTGTTCATCTGGAGGGGTCATGGAATTGGATGCACACATGGGGGCTGAGTCTGTTTTACAGCCATCGGAAGCAGCATCTCAACAATTTATAAACAAACCAGAACTTGAGGAGCAGTATCTTCATCATGTACAGCAACAGCAGCAGCATTCTAAGATCAAGCAACCGCCCCCTGGGCCTAGGCCTGCGCCTTCGTTTAAAGTAGTGAATGCCATTATAGAGAAGAAAGATGATGGTCCTGGTCCGCGTTGTGGCCACACTCTCACAGTCGTGGCGGCAGTAGGGAATGAAGGTTCACCTGGCTACATTGCTCCCCGTCTTATTCTATTTGGAGGTGCCACTGCTCTCGAAGGCAATTCAGCGGCCGCTGGGCTGCAATCGCCTTCTGGAAACGCCATTAGTAAGAGTCGGCTACATCTTGGTAGCATCGTGGCCATTCTTGCGGTTGCTCGGTTGTCATTAATTGAACTCGTGAATTGAGGGGTGAATGTTGCTATCAGATCTTATGTGCAGACAGAGCTCGAGTTTGGTGAGACAAAGCATTCATGCCGTTTTTGTAATTGCAGGATTGGCGGGCGCAACTGCAGATGTGCATTGTTTTGATATCTTGTCCAACAAATGGAAAAGGTACTTGAATCACTTCTGTAGAGGTCTATACATGAGCAATAGCTTATTCACATGATCACGAAATTCAAGTTCGTTGTTCGTTTTTTCAGCATTAACAATGCACAATTAGGTCAAGGTGAATCTTCATCAGTGGCATTGTCAGAATGTTTTTATAATATTCCCATACACTGTTAATGAACCGTTCCAATCGGTAGTTATTATGCGTTTTAAGGCTAACCTTCTAGCACCGGGCAGGTGTCAGACTCTATACATCGTGTTACCACTTAGCAGAGTCCTGTGTCGCTTCGCTCGTAAGGTAGGCACTCCGAAGGCTTCGGATGATGTTAAGGCAAACAACTTATCATTAAGTCTACAGACTTAGACTAAGAGTATATCACCATGCCAGTGAGCTTGCAAGGTGTCCTCAATTGTGTTTGAGCTTTAATCAGAAGGGACTTGAAATTGTCCTTACCAAGGCTCATATTTTGCCTGATGTGGTTGCCCTAGTTTTTAGTCTAATCTGGTTTGAGAAGGCCGAAAGCTTTTATTGGAGATTTAAATGAAGTATTTTTGCTGGAAATATGAATAGATTGATGTTCATCAGCTGATGCTCGGTAGAAAGTGAAGTTAAATGCATCGTGCCCTACAATGCTTCATGCAGAGCTCTAATTCAAGTCTGATATGTAGTTTTGATGTCTTTTGTTCGTTTCTCTTTTCCTTGATTGAGTAACTTCGCAACAAATAAAGAATCAGCCTGGATTTGAGGTTTTTACCAAGCTCAAAAGCATTGAGTTGCATCATTGAAAGGCTTATTAAATGCAGCATCTTCCCTGTTAGTCTGATCACTGGTGAAATGCATATGAAAATTGAGTTTTGGGTAGCTTCGGTTTTCTATGCTATTACCTCTATACTCGTGATTGCCAATGTTTGTATGATTCTTGTGCTGATGATCTCTGTCGCAAACTCGTAAGGTTGGATATGTTTTTCCTCATAAGTTTGATTAAAAAGTTTCAGCAATTGCTGATTTTTTTGAAATTGAAATTTTCAGCGTGTTTCCTGTAAATTCAGAAGCTTGCGTTATATGTGTGTGTAGAATAAATCCAGTGGGAGACCCTCCTTCCCCTCGTGCTGCTCATGCTGCAACTGCAGTGGGCTCTATGGTTGTTATTCAGGTATGAAGTTTGAAAATCAGTTGCAAACACTTGGCCCTATTAAGCCAGCTTGAGCTCAAAGCAAAGTGTTCTATTTGAAGACTAGCTTTTCCTGGGTACAAATGAAGTGATCTTATGATTGAGTAAAATCAGTGACCACTATTTTGAGCTGAATATGGGTCTACAAGGATCTTGTAAGCTAAAGAAAAGTCTACTTCTCATTTTTTATGTTTTGAAGAAAATTCTACTTTCGTTATGATTTTGAGCTATCAGTATCTGTCACATAGAATGTTTTTCTTTTATGGTTATTTTCAGGTGCAGTGTATGTGGCTTGTTGCAGGGTGGTATAGGTCCTGCTGGACTTTCATCTGAAGATCTTCATGTTCTTGATCTTACGCAGCCAAGGCCGAGATGGCACAGGTAGGATCATTCTTTGCCCAATCAAAATTTTCAGAATCTGTCAGACCAATCATATACACAAGTGACTAGGTCTGATTCTTCACACATTGTTTTACAGAGTTGTCGTGCAAGGACCAGGTCCGGGACCTCGATATGGTCATGTCATGTCATTGGTTGGCCAGCGATTTCTCTTGTCAATTGGGGGCAATGATGGTAATCTTTTCCATAGCATATTATATGTTTCGTGATTTTCTTTTGGTGATATGTAGCCAAGTTACATTGGAACATGTTTTCCAGCGTTTCGCAATGCTAATTTGAACCCAAGTGCACTGACCTTTTAGTTTAAACTGAATTCAACATATCTACATAGATCTGTCTACATGTTAGTAGGATGTATCTAATCCAAAATACATAAGAGAGGGTTTATATTCTAGTGCCTTTATAAATATCAAAGAACAAGGTTAAAATCACTATGTACTTGTTTATCGGTTTATATAGATCAGGGTTTGTTTACATAATGCCACAAACTACAAGATAGATGCTAGATCTTTCACGCCATGATCTTTTTGCAAACTAACAAATGGTAAAACATCGAAGAACAAAGTAAAAATTCTATAGTTTGTTTCTTGTTTATCTTCCTATTCAAATAAGGGTTTGTAAGTTCAATTTTCTGATGACTTGTACTTATCACTAAAAAACTTATCCTAGTCTATCAAAATGGAAAATAAATTCTATTACATGATTAAAACATAGATATCTAGACATAATATATACACATAATGTATATACAACACAAGATAGGTGCAAAACCTCCCAACCATGGTTGCATAGGAATGAATGACGTAGTGTGTCCATGAACCGCCCGCGGTTTGTTGGCGAACGAACCACGATTCGTGGATGAATTGATCAGATTCGATTCGAATAGGACCTAAAAACAAAAAAATAAAATAAAATGAAATAAAAAATGACGGTTCTTTGATTTTGAATGATTCTTTGGTTGTGACATCAACGATTTTTTGTCTGGGCTTTTCAATGTTCTACTTTGTATTCAAAAAAACAAAACAAAAAAATGGTTTTTTAATTTTGAACGATTCTTCGATTGTGACATCAACAATTTTGTGTCTTGGCTTTTCAATGTTTGGATTTGTATTTAAATGTTTACCTAGTGTATTATGTGATGGATATTTGTTGATGGATCATGAATAAATCATACATTACAAGGTTAAGTGGAAGTTGGAGCATGCAATCTAGTTTGTGAGGTTTGAATTGTGTCCATTTAACATTGTCTTCTTCACTTGTGATTGATTCATGCCGATTCATCCGATTCTGAAAAAGCTGATTCTGAATCGGGTGGAAACACTAGAATGAAGAATGCATGACCAAGGCTCACACATAAACTCCGTCAAGCACAATTCAAAAACTTAAACATATCCTAAGCTAACGTGTGGTGCATGTATAACACTTGCCACTTGGCGGGACCTTGACACATAGGCAAGTATGCAAAAGGGATTTTTTTGGCATAGTGCTTCTCATGCCTCAATGACCTGAAGACAATTTTGAGATGCTCGTCATGCTCCCTTAAAGTTCTACTATGGATGAGAATATCATCTAACTGAACTTCCCCAAATATGGACGAAGGAGATTGTTCATCATTTGCTGGAAGGTTGTAGGGGCATTCGTCAATCCAAACAGCAAGACAAAAAACTCATAATGGCCGTACCTAGTCTTAAACTAGGTTTTAGCCACATCCTCACTATTAATTTGAATATGATGATGCCCTAATTTCAAATCGATTTTGGTGAAGTACTTTGTACGATGTAATCAATCAATCAATTCATCTATTTGAGGTAAAGAGTATATGTTCTTAATGGTTAGTTTGTTTAATTTCTTATAATCTACACAAAGACAAGTTCCTTTGTTTTTTTTATTAAACAATAAAAGCCCCCCCAAGGGAACTTGCTAGCCTTACATGGCCCATTTTTCGGTATTGTTGCAGTTGCCTAAAAACTTCTTCTTCCTTGGTGCTCATGTTGTAAGGGTACAAGTAATAGTGGAGCACTTCATTGTAAACGAATTTTTTAGCCAACATAAAGTAAGAAGTACAATCCACATCATTCATGCATTCAACCGTTTCCATAGCAGGATTCAAGTACGAAAGAGAAATATCAACATTTTCATTAAGTTCTATCAAGAAGCCATTATGCATAAAAGATAAACTATGAGCCTTATAGTCTTTCTTTGTGTACATAAAACCATTCCCTCCCAAGTATTACATCTACTTTGTCCAAATTCATAATGTGAAAGTCTAATTTATCCTTATAGGCTTGAAGTTGCAAAGGTAGGCCTTTCGCTCCCGTGGCTAGCTTTATCACATAATGGTGGTCATTTTGCTTTGTTTCTAGCTTTAGCTTTTGCATCAATATTAATAAGTTTATGTCTAGAACCATCATCAAACAAAATAGTTATGGCGTGGTCACCTACAGTTCTATTCATTCGAATTAGGTGGTGGGGGCCAAATACCGCCGTATTAAAACAACAACGCTCTGTTGACATACCCATCAGTTTGCAGGACAAATATCACAAGTCAGATTGTTGAAGGATGGTTCTGTAGAACAGATCGAGGAAGACAGGTTGATGAAATTTTCAGATTTGAAACCTAATAATTTTTTTGGTTCTACGTGAATTTACATGCAGGTATTTTCTAAGAAGAACCGTCGAACTTTTGGAACCGTCAAAGGTTTTTTGAAGAATCATCATATATTGAGGCATTTAACAACAAATTTTGTGGTACATGCAAAGAATTTTTAATCGTCAAAAATCTTCGTAAAATCGACAAAATATTTTATTGACTCATGAGTTTCATACAATGGCAAGTTTAAATGATGCGTTTTTTCTGAGGCAAGTAAACTTGACGGCACAAATTTTAGCATCTAGAAATTCAAGATGCAAAATATATTCATGGACCAAGAATATTGGGAAATTGTAAGAAGTGCCGAAGTTTCTCTCACAACTGATAGAGAATTGCGAGATTATATGAAATGACAAAGAAAAGCACATGATATCATTAGCTTATCAGTTAAAGATATGATTATTCCGCATATTATAGATGCTGCTGGACCCAAGGAACCTCAAGGATATTCTCAAGAATATGTAAGAGAATGTTAACCAATCTAAGGTTTTGTTCTTAACAAATAAGCTACGTACTTTAAAAATGAATACAAGGGAATCAGTGAAGCATTATTTTACACAGGTAAAATATCTTCGAGGACAACTTATAGTGGTTGGAGAAAGTGTCCCAGATTTAGTATTGGTATCCATTATGCTTAATAGCATACCACTAGCTTATTAGAATTTTGTCATGATGTTATCTTTACGGGAGACCAGACGTACCTTTGACGAATTAAATGCTATTCTATTACAAGAGGAAATGAGATGTCATAATCTTATGAATAGGGAAGATTTTAAAGAACAAGCGTTCATAGCAAAGAAGTAGGCAAATTTTGAAGAAAGGTGAAAAGTGGGAAAAGAACAAGGGGAAGAAAAACCAGCAATAAAATTGGGAGAACAATTGTAAATCGGACCAAGAGGAAGATGAGACAAGGCAAATTCGTATAGGATCTTGGCAATTGTGAATTGTTTTCAGCATCAACATCTTCATGTGATTTCTCAAGGGAAGAAGAATGTTGGTTTATCGATTCATGGTCATCAAAAGCATATGACACACCACGACGAGATTGGCTATCTAGTTTTCAACAACTAGACAATTATACTTACGGCGTCAAGGGTGTTGGGAAGGTACATATTCAATTACCTTCAAGAAAGGTTGGTGATATCAAGGATGTCCTTTATGTACTTGGCATAAAGAACTTACTCTCAGTTTTAGCAATAGCAAAGCAACATATGGTTGTAAAGTTCAATGAAGAGTGATGTCTTATCAAGAAGAAGAACAATGAAGTGGTAGCTGAAGGGATTCTTGTAAGAAGATTGCATCAAGCTAGAATTGGTGATGTTGAAGGGACTAGCAAGTTATGGTTTGGACATTTGAATTCTAACAGTTTACAAGTTTTGAGGAGATTTAATATGGTTATAGGTTTACCTCAAGTATTGTTACATCACAAGTTCTATGAAGGTTGTGTCTTCGGAAAACATCATAGACAAAATTTCTAGGGCAAGAAAAATTGTAGAGGTTGTTCATGTAGATTTGTGTGGTCATATGAAAACACAATCTCATGGTGGAGCAAGTTATTTTATGGTGTTTGTGGATGACTATTCTAGGGAGATATGGGTATATCTTCTCAAGAATAAGGGTGAGGCATTCAGATGCTTTACTTGGTTTAAGGCACAGGTGGAAAAAGAAACAGGTAGATAGATAAAGATGCTCCATTCAAATAAAGGGGGAGAGTATTTTTCTATAGAATTTCAAATGTTTTGCTGGGACAATGGTATAAAGGACGGTTTGCAAGTACATAAACGCCTCAACAAAGTGGAGTTGCAGAAAGAAAGAACCACTCCATTGTGGAAACTGCTATGAGCATGCTTAAGAGTAAGAATCTTCCAAATTCATTTTGGGGTGAAGCAGTTAAAACAACAGTTTATTTTTTGAATAGAAGTCCTACTAAAGCGGTACAAAATTTAACCCTAGCAGAAGCTACAGATAAGAAACCTAGTGTGAGTCATTTGAGAGGTTTGGGAGTAATGCATATGCTCATATACCTAAGGACATGAGAAGCAAGTTGGATCCAAAGGCAATAAAGTGTTTGATGCTAGGATATGATGATTAAGAAAATGGATACATGCTTTATGACATTGAAGGAAAGAAAGTCATTATAAGTAGGGATGTTATCTTTGATGAGATGGGATCTCATAAAGATACTGAAATATCTTGTGAGAAAGAGCAGGATGATGGTATTCCTTTACATGAATCTGAATCATCAACACATGAATCGGCTACACCAACTCATTTGCCTAGAGACGAAGCCTTGAAAGAGATAAGAAAAAGGAAAGAGAGGTCACGTACATGGGATACTTATTCACCTCCAATTTCACCAGGTAGGAAGCATCCTACACCGTTTAATAGAAAGTTACATAGGTATTACTATGAGACTATTAAAGATGGAGTTATTTTGGAACAGGGAGAGTCAAGTAAATAGGGAGCTCAAAGTGCAACGAGGCTTGAGTAGAAACATGAAGATCAACATGGGGATCAACATGAGAATGAAGATGTACAATTTGCATTAATGGCTAGAGTTTTGGAAGCTAAGGATCCATCTACTTTCAGGGACGCTGGAAAAGAGGAAATTTGGAGAAAAGCTATGGATGAAGAGTACAATTCAGTTCTGAAGAACAAGACTTGGCTTGTTCAGTTACCAACAAGTAAGAAGGCAATTGGAAGCAAGTGGAACTATGAACTAAGTATAAATAGGATGGTTCTATAGACAAACATAAGGCAAGGTTGGTTGCAAAAGGGTATGCTCAACAAGAAGGGATTGACTATGAAAAAACTCTTGCACCAGCTGCTAAGATGACTACTATGAGGACAATTTTTTCATTGGCAATTGGGATATCCAACAAATGGATGCTAAGAGTGCGTTCCTAAATGGCTTTCTTGAGGAAGAAGTCTAGCTGATCCATAAGCCATTCCTGAATGGCTTATGGATCAGCTAGAGGCTTACATAGTAGCAGGATAGGAAGACAAGGTTTGCAAGTTGGACAAGGCTTTATATGGACTTAAGCAAGCACCTAGGGCATGGTACACAAGGATTGATACATACTTTGAGAAGCTTGATTTTTAGAGGAGTGCAGGGCATAACCTTTATGTTATGATAAAAGGCAATCAGATGGTTATTGTATTGATGTATGTTGATGATCTTATCATCATAGGTTCTAACCAAGTTTTGATTCAGAGTATTAAGAAATATCTCTCATCAGAGTTTGACATGAAAGATCTTGGTTCACTACAGTACTTTCTAGGGATTGAGATATGGAGAGTAAGTAGCACATGGTCTATCTATTTCTCAATCTAAGGATGCACATGAACTTCTTGAAATATTTGGGATGTCAGAATGCAAATCTATTTCAACTCCATATGATTGTGGTTGTAAGAATTCGAAAGCTAAGAAAGATCAAGATGTAGATGAAACGCTATATAGACAACTTGTTGGAAGTTTGATCTATCTAACAACTACTCGACCAGATATTGCATATGTTGTTAGTACGGTTAGTCAGTTTATGCCTAAGCCTAAGCAGGTTCACTAGAAAGTTGCAAAGCAGATACTAAGATATATTAAAGGTCCTATATGATTTGGTATCTTCTATGGAAGACTAGATGATGTATAGTTGCAAGGGTATGTTGATACGGATTGGGCTGGAAATGTGGAAGACTATAGGTTATGTTTGAAATCCTGGTTCAGGTTTCGTATCTTGGAGTTGAAAGAAGCATTTTACCATTGCATTATCATCTATAGAGGCAGAATACCAAGCTATTACGAGTGCAGCATGTGAGCCAATATGGTTACAAAGGGTTCTGCATGATCTTCATATGGTATAAGAAACACCTACAATACTATATTGTGATAACCAGAGTTCTAGCGAGTTGGCAAAGAATCCATTTTTTCACCACAAATCAAAACATATTGAAATATTTGGAGTTATCACACAACAATCCCAACTTTCTCAAAAGCTTCCTTAATCATCAAGAATCCTCTTTGTGGTATTGTCCATGGTTGCCATAGATTGAAACAGAATAGATCTAAGAAATTTGGGATTGAAGAAGTTTGAGAAAAGGGTGGCAAATCTCTCTGCCCCCCTGGAAACAAATACTGTGATTAGAAAAAGTTTTAGCTCGGTCCATCGATTGCTTTACATTTCCCTTATTCAACTCAAGCATTTGTTTCATTTGATTTGGAAGTTTAATGCTATGAACTCTTTGAGGCATTCCTTTTGTAGTTGGATTGTGGGCCCAAATGGACTCATTTTTTTAGCTTTTATTGTTATATGCAAGCTCCAACAATGGCTAGTAGCTCCTATTGTGCTTGCTTAAAACTCACGAACTACACCCTGAGCATATCTTTGAAACTTTGGTTAACTCTCCTAATTCGTCCATTTGTTTGAAGATGATTAGTACTTTTGCATCCCCAATTGCACCTTTGGCTTATCAAACACAATAGTCCAAAAGCCACCGGTAAATCATGAATCTCTTTTGGACATCATGGATAAAAGTAACACATGAAGTTTGAATACATGCTGAATAAAATGAGCCATGTTCATGACTCATGAGTCTATCAACTACAACTAAGCAATGTCATGTTGTTGTTGTGTATGTGGCAAGTGTGTAATAAAGCTCATCAAAAGGTTTTCCAGTCTCCTTTTTGGAATAGGCAAATAATTTGACAATGTAGGGACTTTAATTCTTTCAGCCTTATCATTTTGACACTTCAAATAATGTGTTATGTAATGGTAAATATTCTCTCTTAAGTTTAGGCCACTAGAAGTTATGTTCGATGAACTCATAGGTCCTCACTCTAGGAAATCAAATCTCATGAGGATTAGGTTGTTTTTATTTGGAATTTGGATTAAGCTTGCTTGGATAATCGCTTGTTCTATATTTGTTAAAGAACACAATACTTTGCAAAGTATGAGTCAGTAGAAGAAATCCCAATTAGAAGAATAATGCAAAACATCTTCTAGGTGCATGGATATTGGGCCATAGTGTAGATGTACAAGGGTCGTTCAATGTCATTCAATGCTTTGTGCGATCTAAATATGACAAAGCAAACTTGGTTTTGATGCAAGTACGTGTATGATTTAGTTTTCCTAATACAGTAATACCTTGTAATTCTTATAATTTTGATTGTTACCCAAATCTTCCATTTCTTTGTGCTGCATGGAAATTTCATAAAGTTCCTAAAAGGCCTAGGTTTATTGCAGCAACCTATAAAACTACGTTGACTGACCTTTCTAAGTGGCTAAATAATTGCTTCAAAGAGTTGCTTCCTTCTATTAAAGAGCTTGGGATAAACTTACTAAAGGATGCAGATGTTCCTGTTCGTTGTAGTTGGATTTTAAACAAATCTGTAGGTATTGTAGAAGTAATAAAGGTTTTCAACTCCTCGCGTACTTGAGAAGAAAAAACCCAACCTATGCTTTGTCAAACCTATGACTTCACAACACTTAACACTAATCTGAAGTTTAATATAATAACTTAAACATAATTCACATGCCTCATATTTTTTCAAATATTTCAAATTCTGTTGAATATGGAGTGATCACTTCTCAATTCTACAAGTTTTCTTGTCCTTGTACTAGTAGAGATGCTTTTGTAGACCAGTCAAGGAATCTAATCATTTTGTACTCTATAAGGGTTACTTGTTTAAGAAAATCATGAGAAAAGTTCGAATTGTTTTAGACTCTTTTGGTTTTATCTTTGGTATTTCAGCTTATGGTATGTTTAAGATGATTAGTAATAGAGTCCAGAACAGTGGGGAGCTAAGGAGCCCGCTTTGTTTCTAGTATTTTGTCTTTGTTTCAGTAACTCGTATACATATTATGACCTTGTTCTTATTTATTTTATTTGATTTTTAATTAGATCTATAAATTTTTTAAATTATAAATTTTGAATTTTATTATATTTGAATTATTATCATTATTATTATTTTTTCTTTCTTCTTGCTGGTTGTCTTTTACTTCTTAGTCAAGTTTCAACACTGGGTCTACCAAGAGAATCCGGATTCTTTCAAAACCCAGTTAGCAACTTATGCTTGGGTACTGATGAGACATAAGCAATGCTGTTTGGCTAAGATTTGTTATTTATTGAATTTTATATTATTGTTTTGACTTAGATCCTTTGACTTTTTGAGTTGCTCATATATTGTTTTTCAGCTTACCTTATGACATCACTGACTTCTCTATATAAATTTGTGAAATTGGATATATTCAAATTTCACAAAGAGATATATATATACATGACAAGTGTCCTTCTGACCAGTCAACCATTACCTTTTAGGAGGTTAGTTCCATCCAGTCTCTAAATGAGGCCTAGTACCCTTATGCCAATTACAAGCATGCACTTTTTACTATTGATCCTCCTCTTGGCATCCATGTACAAAGCCACCATAGGCCTGTGACTTGGCTATTTTTTTTTACAATGGATAATCATATTTTCACATTTTCATATAGGGACAGGGATATAGAAGATTATTGCACATAGCTACAAGATCAAATGATTGTACAAATAGTAAATACTTAGAAAATGGTGATTTCATTGAATGTAGATGCCCTAAATTAACTGTTAACTACAACACTTTTATGTAGACTGATATATTTCCTGAAATATCAACTTCAATGAACTCTTACTGCTTTGCTTTCCAATTTGATCATTTTTAGCTATTACATAAATTCTTTTAGCCATTTTTCAATCACTACATACACTTGGAATAAATGTCCAACAGTAAAAAAACAAACTCAACAAAAGTACTTTTTTACTACATCTTTTAGGAAAGCGCGTCAAAATTCTGTATGAGTTCTTGATGCAGTTATTTATCATACTAAGTTCTAACAGATTTTTCAATCGTTCTATGTACAGGAAAGCGGCCTCTTGCCGATGTATGGGCTCTTGATACGGCAGCCAAGCCTTATGAATGGCGGAAGCTGGAGCCAGAGGGAGACGGCCCACCGCCGTGCATGTAAGTTCATGAAAGAGTGATTCATAACGTTATTTCTCATCTGCTTCAGTTTATGCATGCTTCTTGTCCTCCCTTACCCATACTTTTATTGAATAAGAGTAGTTCATTGACTGGAAAATCTTTTCTATCTCGTCATTGTCAGAGGAGACTCAATAGCTGTCATGCCGTTAACAGCTATGTGTAAATGGAATCGGTTAGACCTATGTATAAGCTTGCAAAACTGCATTTTGATTTGTTTGCATGTATTTTCTTTGTTGCTAAAGATGTTGCAGCTTTTGAATTTTAAAGCTTAGTTACTGTGTTTTGGGATATTTACAACATCGAAGCAATTTTTTGGGCTTAAATCATAATGCTCAATTCAGCAAGAGTTGTCAAAAGGATATTTTGTGTTTTTTTAGGTATGCAACGGCTAGTGCACGCTCGGATGGACTTTTACTTCTCTGTGGAGGAAGAGATGCCAACAGTGTGGTACAAGCAACTTATTGTTATTACTTTCATACACTTCTAGTATACAGTTGATAAATGTATTGCATTTGAAAAATAAAAAATGCTGCACACAAATCATTGACCTTTGTTTTTTCCCACGAAGTAGTTTTATAATAGCTTTTTAGTGTATCTCACTACTTTTTGGGTGCCTGTTGTAGCCCTTGGCCAGTGCTTATGGTCTTGCAAAGCACAGGGATGGCCGATGGGAATGGGCTATAGCACCCGGTATCTCTCCTTCTCCAAGATACCAACATGCAGCTGTAAGATTGTTCTCTACATATTGCACTTTAAGCTCATATTGAGTTATTATTATAACTTATGGTTTAGCTAAACTCGTGTGTCTTTAAGATGGTGTCTGAAGCTCATGTGCTTCTGCAAATGTAGGTCTTTGTGAATGCCCGTCTGCATGTGTCTGGTGGAGCTCTTGGAGGTGGTCGCATGGTTGAAGATGCTTCTAGCATTGCAGGTCAGCTACAGTGTACAATTGTTCACAGCACTTGATCCTGCTCCCCTTTCATAGTGCTTTACACTCAGTTGGGAATTCATGAAACGTGCAGTCGCATGTTGAGCATGAGTGTCATAATGTCAATAAGATTTCTGCTCTAGGAGTTAAACCTCACAAGAACATTCAGTAAGATTGAATCGACAATAACTGGGTTTTGTTGGCCCATCTGTTGATCCCGATTAGCAGTTATACTGGACTTGGTCATAGAAAGCTAGAAATTATGGGCTCACTTGTAAACACCTCCCAAAGGGTTAAAGTATGGTGTTTTTGAGCTAGATCCTTACATACTTATAAAAATCATGTATTGAAAGATTCGAACTGCATTGTTACTAAGCCTTTCTCTTGTCAATATTTGATGCATGTTTCTAGTACTCGATACTGCGGCTGGAGTTTGGTGTGATAGCAAAGAGGTAGTTATGAGTCCACGAACAGGCAGGTATAGTGCTGATGCTGCAGGAGGTGATGCATCTGTTGAGCTCACAAGACGTTGTCGGCATGCTGCAGCTGCTGTTGGTGACCTTATTTTTATATATGGTGGGCTTAGGGGAGGTAAGTTTCAGTTCCACTTCTAGCGTCCTGTTTTGTAGTGCCTTGGATGTTTTTTAATGTCGAATTTGTGCTTTTGAAAACTTGCCAAAAATCCTAAGTCTTTCTGGACTCAGCGATCCCTATTTAAGTGTGCTGGCTAATAAATCTTATAACTATTGCTGGCCTTATGGGACCTACGTTATTGTAGACACGGACGATGAAGTTGATGGTTTAAGACTTTGTAGTTGGACTCTGTAGGGTGAAGATTGATGTCTCCTTTGTTTGTTATGTATCATCCTATTCCTAACATCCATATATGGCTTCAATGAATGATGTTTACTTTTCTAAATGTTAAGACTCAAAATTGTGTCCCATGACGCTTTTGGTCGGTTTCTGTTGTAAGCTTTGCTTACTTGCAGAAGGTTTCTCTTGAATGTTTGTTGATCTCAAAACAACATCAGTGCCTAAACACATTCATAATTTTTTTTGCATTCAAGAAGTGAATTTGAAAGTGGAATGTAATTGACTTTTTACTTTGAAAGAACTTACTCTGTACTGTCAATTTCGCTTTTAATAAAAATCATAAACAAGTTAGTACTTTTTCATAGGTATTGAAATGTGCACTATGTGTTATTTTCATATGTTGCTAGTCATGGACAAAATGGAATTTTTCATTTGTATGGCAATGATGGCACCAGCTTGTCAAGTTTATGCTCTGCAGGCTTCTTTTCCCTTACAAACTAGAGAGAGTTAACAACAAAGGCAACATATCAAAGAGATTGCAAGACACTGTAAAACTTCAGTACATCTGTGCAAGCAAACAGAAAGATCCAAAACTTCTGAACCGGAAATGTGTTCGTCTTTAAGATCCAGATCCTCCCTACAATGATGAAGATAAACAAATTATTTGAAGTCTTTTTGATTACTGTTTTAAATAATTAAATCAATTATGTCTTGCTGGATAGCGGAGTAAAGGACACGTAAAAATAATTGTAGGTTTAATATTTGACCAGATGTTTACCTTCAATAAGAACTGGCATTCTTTGTTATTTTTTCAATTATAGGTCCAAGACTCACTATTCAGCTGAAGTGTACAAGGGATATCATGTTAAAATTGCTGGAAGTTTGACAATCAATTAGTTTCTCAACAGCAAAGGAAGCAACAATAGTGTGACTTTACCTTCTTTCACGAGAAGGCTCACTTTTTTGTGGAGAATATATCAATGAAGAGCTTTTTCGCTTGTCATGGGACCTTTTCGACAGATGTCTTTTTTAAGGAGAATTCCCATGTTGCCAACTCTCATGACTTTCTACACTCCGAGGCCTGATGATATTGAAGCTGTTGGTAGTAGTATTACATTCTGAACTAAGAATTTTTTTGTGAATTGGGTGTAATATCTCCTTGAATCTCGATTCGATCATAATTGAATTGTGATTTTGGATTGAATCATGATGATTGATTCGAATGAGATTGTATGGAGATCTGGTGTGTGGCAATAAAAGGGGGATTTAAACTGGCCAAATTTTGGCCTTTTGTTCATAGTGAGAAGGAGAGAGTGTGGAGTGAGAGGAGAGAGCATGGGAAGAAGAGAGGAGAAAAAAGTGGAAAAGAGGGAATACAATGGGAGAACGAGGGACAAGAAAAGAAGACCGAAACAAGGAAGAATCAAAGAAGAGAAAGAGAAGTAGAGGAGGAAGAAAAGATAGAAGAAGAGCTGGTAGAAGACAACAAAGAAGAAGAAGAGGAAGAAGAAGAGAGTCAAGAAACAGAGGAAGAAGACAACAAAGAAGGAGAAAAGGAAGTAGAGCAGGGTCTAGAAAAAGAGGAAGAAGAAGAGAAAAAAAGAAGAGGAAGAAGATTGGGAAGAATAAAAAGACCTAGAGAAGAAGAAGAGGAGAAAGAAGAAGAAGAGGAGAAAGAAGAAGAAGAGGATAAAGAAGAGGGAGAGGAGCTTAGAGGAGGTAGTGTATAACAATTCTATTGCTCGTATCTTTTTCTCCTCAGCTACTTCAACTTCCGTAATTTTTGTCTTGAAATACTCAAAGGAGCACTCACACAATCGTCGAACATTATACAACTGATTGCCCAACTAAGTATTAGCTGTTATTAAGTAATGTCTAAGTTTTAACTTCTAACTAGCATTACTCTCTTTGTATCGCTTTCTCTCTCCCTTGCAAACTGCCAGTTTTTCACTGTGGTGAGATCCTAGGATCCTGCTTGGGATCACGAAGTAGTCTCTTTGAGATAAGGAAATTTGAGCTCGAAGAAGTGGATGTGCAACTATTGCAGAATAGATAAACATGGGTGGCCCTATAAGAATCATAGTTATGGGAAACATTTCCCACCGGGAAATGCAGCCCCTCGGGGAAACGAGAAACATGAAATGAGAAATGGGATATGGGAAATAGGGAAACGATACATTATCATTGTTGGAATGTAAATGGAATTGCTTACATTACCATAGGTTACTTTGACCCAAAAGGTCGAGAGTTGTGTAACCATGGTCATCTATTATATTAGGCCTACTAAAATGTTGAGGAGTAAAATGTTGGGAGGATGCGATGCAAGAGGAGTAAAATGTTGGGAGGATGCGATGCAAGAGGAGTATAACTCACTCATGAAGAACCACACTTGTGTTCTTGTTGATCTTCCACATGGGGCTGGAATCTTCATCTCTCAACAACGATACATTGAGCAGATGTTGAAACAATCTTCTTTTTTGAAGTCACCGCAAGTTAATGCATATCATGGATGCATCAGTGAAAAGTTTCATGCGAAACCTTTTCAAGTCGATGTTCTAGCAAAGGCTGAAAAATTCAAGCACTCTTTGGAACATTTTTGTACCAATCGAGGAGGGAATCAACATGTGTCAATTAGTACTTTTGTTCAAAGTGTTAAGAGTGAGCATTTGATTGGAGAGAATTTTTCATTACTTGAAGAATCTTCTATGTCATCCCATACCTCTTCGAGGGATAGCTTTGATGACGCCATCGTTGATGCATCTCTTGATAGTTTGCTAAAATTTTATGATGAAGATGTTGGACAGCAGGTTCAGTCATCTTCTTTTGGTCATTTACAGCCCATTTTACATCATGAGCAGTCCATTATGCTTCAGGAACAGCCTGCGGAAGATTATGGACAACATGGTCCATGTTGGGAACACTTTGGGCAGCAAAGTGTTGAGCAGCCCATATTAGTTCCTTGTCGGCTATTGGAGACTTTGCAGGACAACAAAGATATGTCTTACTACGAAAGGAAGGCACATGCCTCTTTAAAATCAGTACCTCATGCTGATGTTTTTGGTTCTACACTTACTCTTCATCATGATGTTGGTACATTGCCTATTCTATGTGAGCAAGTCATTGATGGTAAGGTTTGGGAGGATGTGATGCCAAAGGAGTTTGGTACTCTTTTTTATTGTCCTTATGGTAAGAAGTTTTTTCGAATGATGTGGGAGCCTATGATGGATTACAAGTCCATGTTTCGACTTATTGCCGAGTTTATGTTGGTTCCCTACTTCAGATGGAGCATGCAAATCCTCACCCTTCGACTTGATGCTTCATTATTACGCATTCTTTTCCTTTTATATGTTGGACATGATTAGGGATGAGATTTCGACTACTTCGGTGCGAAGTTTATTTGGCGACATGAAGTTCGGACAACAAGTTGCATTTTTCTCTTTCGAGAAGTTACTTCATGTTATGTTATGCATTTCCATTTATGGAGGATGTTGGAATGTAAATGGAATTGCTTACATTACCATGGGTTACTTTGACCCAAAAGGTCGAGAGTTGTGTAACCATGGTCATTTATTATATTAGGCCTACTAAACTTAGAGTTAGCTAAGTTAGTATGAAATTAACTTGGTAGGGACTCATGGGTCCACTAGGCCTAATTGTGACATTAAGTACCCCAACTTGACATATTGGAGGTACCTTATTCTTTCTATGTAACTTATAGAAAGTTGGATAGTCAATAGTCAAGTAGTTGGAAAGCCAATAGTCAAGTAGTTGGATAGCCAATAGTCATGAAGTTAGATAGTCATCTTGGACTATATATATGTGTGCATCCCATTTGTATGAGACACTTTTGAGCAATACTGACTATTCTCCTTGGTTGTCCACGAGTTTCTACAAGAGGGTTTCTAGCCATCTCTCTCTTTCTTTTGAGAATGCTTTGTGTGATTGAATAGTTAAGATCCTGGATCCTTAGGCTTCTATTTCCTACAATCATTAACCTAGATACAATGGAAACTCTAAAATATGCATCATACACCATGCTACATAGCACAAAAATGTCTGGGATGGAGTTTTACGAGAGGGAAGGTTTTTGTTACAGCTTTTACTCCCTATCCCCGGTTATTTACAATTTTATGCACAAATGTACTTTTTGTAAAATACGGAAATGGCTAAGTAACCAGGCTGTGGTGACCTTGGCAATAGAAATGTAAGTAAAATAGTTATTAGAGTTACTAAGCTTCTGAGTCGCATGTTGATCTTTGGTTAGGGTACTAGGTCTCCTCAAAAGTAGAAGAGTTGACTAGTCAATAGGACGTGTCATATGCTCATTGGGACACTTGGTCCAATGGATGAGTGACACATGTCAGTTGGTCAGTCAAATATGACACGTCATTTGCTCACCAAGACACTTGGTCCAATGTATGAGTGACACATGTCGGTCTAATGTATGACACTTGGTCCAATGTATGAGTGACACATGTTGGCCTACTTGCTTGCCTATGTGTTAGGGTACTGCCAAGTGGCAAGTGTCGACTTTGCATCGAATTGGCCATGTGTCGACGTTAGGAAGGGTCAGGGTTAAGGGGTGCTTGAGGATTGTGGATAAGTGAGCCTTGAGAGAGGTATTCCTCATCATAATTTATTAGGAGGTTTTTTTTTTCTTTTAATGTTAAAATCTGTTTTGAACGGTCCATTTGAAATGGAGTTTCATTGAATGAAACATGTTTTTGTTTATAATCTAGGGCCATTTGTAATGCCTTGTGGAGGCTTGGAGCCTACTCCTTCCTCACGAAAGGCCAAAGGCTCTTATACAATCCCTTTACAAAATGGAATACCTATAGAAACATTGGAAATCCTCTGGTATCCACATCAAGGCTTCCATTTACTTATCCGCATACTCCTGTACGGATGCATTTCCCTGCTAGAGACTAGTCCAAGAGTGCATAGCCTAGTTCTTCTCGTCAAGAGGCACCCAGGTTTGTGTAAACATATGTTTGAAAGCGTCCCAAGTGATTAGGTACCAAGTTATCCTTTTCGACTTTCCTCCACCGCTATGCGGTTTCTTGTAACCAGCAGGTAGCTTTAGCAATCTTCCAATCATCATCGTCGAGGCCGCACATTTGAAAAGCTTTTTCCCACTTTTAATTCAAATTTTCGACAGCATTAGTATTACGCATTGCAACTGGTCCTATATACTTTGGTGGCTTCAAATCCTTGATTGTTGGTAGCTTCCTTGATTTCAAAGGAATCTCAGCTGCCCTTTCTCTTGACATGGGACCAACCGCTATGTTTCTCGTTCTGCTTGCTCTTTCGGGTTCCTGTGGGGGTCTTGAGGTCTTCGATTGGTCTACTTTGATATGATATGACCTCCATAGCATCCACCTTAGCTGCAACTTCTTCAACCCTGGTAAATTTGGTGCTGGTACCCTCTTGTGGATCCATAATTACTGTAATCCAAACCTGCCAGCCCATTTAGAAGTCTAATATGAGAATAAATAAATGTTTTCCACTCTCAAAATCCACTTCCAATGAGTACACCAGGTCTGTCCTGGGGCTGGAAACAGCTAATTATAGCCCTTGTATATCTGTCCAATCCATCAAATTCACAAGTACCACTTGTCTCCTATCTATGCCGATTCTTAGTTATTGTTGACAGACTCGCCAAGATGGCTCATTTTATTCCTACACGTAAAAAGATTGATGCGTTGGAGTAGCTAGCCTATTTATGAAGCATGTGTTCAGACTTCATGATTACCATCATTCATAGTAGTGTATGGCGGAGATACTCGATTTACTGGGAACTTTTGGACTACAGCTATGGCCAAACTGGAAGTCCAATTGAGAATGAGTAGTACGGAGCATGTTGAACAAATGGACAGTGGACTCATGGAGTCATGTGACATGAAATAAAACTTTAAATTGCTATGACTCAGAGGCATCATGATCAAATGGGGATTCGTCCTCATCACTATCACTGGTAGACAAGTAGGAAGATAAGGAATCCTCCTCAGGTAGGTGTGGCGGTGTCCCTGAACCTCAGTCTCAGCCTCAGCCTCAGCCCCTGCCACTACCACTACTGTTGCCTCTAGGTGTACAAGGGCCTTGTCGAACCGCTACTCCCTCTGCATGTGATGCTGATGTCTCTGGCTCAACATGCAAATCCATCAGGCGTACCCTACACCTAACCACCCCCCCCCCCCTCTCTACGTATAGGTGATGCAGGCTCGGCCTTTGTCTCGACATCGGGATCAACCCATCCCACATCATCTCCAATGTCCATCTCCATCTCATCGTCCAGGGCCTCATCCTCATCATCATCCAACCCCCCTCAGCCTCATCCGCACCCTTCTCTCTTGCATCCTCTGCATCGTGGATCTAGTGGTCATGCACTGCCTCCTATCATGATGTGCCAGCTCCCGATAATACTCCGAAAAGATCTCACCATCAGCTGCAGCCTCTGTGTGTGCATGGCCTTCTGCAGTGCCCATGGATCTAAGGCGCTCCTCGAAATTCACCTGTCTAGGTGTACCATGTCTCTGCATGTGCTTGACAAGCAGTGCAAGAAACCAAACTATTCAGTTGGGGAACGCTGAGCCTATTGCGTCTCTTTGTGTGCATAAGAGACCAAGTGCTCCAGTTCCGCTCACAAGTCGAAGCGGAACAATTTTGAGCAAGGATGTGAGTAGCAAGAGTGGTAATATCAAGAGCTGATTTGCCCACCACAACCCACCATGTGAGTGGCCCCGTCAAAAACTCGTCATACTCACCCGTAGATCTAATGAAACATTCATGTCTGCGCTCAAAATCCAACATCTATCTCTCGATCATGTGCAACTATGGGCCATGACTTGCACAAAGGTGGGACATTGTTAGATTCTCGAAATGAACAAGTTGTTAAAAAGCACAAACAAACTGTTGACAACCAAAAGAGTGCTTGGGGGACAACCCTAACCTGGATACACATTCTGTGTGTATGTCCTCCAGCCGTCCACAAGCTCGCAGCGTCTGTGCATATGGCTCCAGTAGCCTGCATGGGGTGAAGCAAGTGAGCAATTCCGTGTATGGGCTTGTGGAAGAAATTCCACCTGTCAAGCCACTTCTCTCGAATAGCTGACATTCTATAGAAACCAAAAAAGGAATCATTGCATTGTAGGAAAAACAACTCAACAACGCTAAAAGCTTTTACAAAATAAATGCACCAAGCAGATTACAAAAAGGGTATACCTGTGCTCATCAAAAAGTGGTCGCTGAAGGGTCTCCCCAATCCTGTCCATGAACTGGTAAATGAGGCCGAGTGTAGAACCCTCTCGATCCACCAACCTCAACACGATATATTGGCTGCGGGACCTCAACCAACTGCTCAGCCTGTCGCCAAAAATCATCTACAAAAACAATCCTCTGGAGCCTAAGTCCAATCGGCTCGCTGCTACATGACACGTCATATTCTCACTGGGATACTTGGTCCAATGTATAAGTGACACATATCAGCCTACTTGCTTGCCTATGTTAGGTATTGCCAAGTGGCAAGTGTCGACTATGCATGGAATTGGCCATGTGTCGACGTTAGGAAGGGTCATAGTTAAGGGGTGCTTGAGGATTGTGGATAAGTGATCCTTGCGAGAGGCATTCATCATCATAATCGATGCAGCAAAGGTCGGGAGGAGACAAGGCAGCCAGCTCCATTGTGTTTCATGCTTGTTGATGCTATGTGCTTAGTGTGAATTCAATGAAGTTTGAGCTTGAGATCTCTCTATACATGCTTTACCGTGGTTTGTGTATGAGTAGTTCAAGGAGAGCCTGATAGTTTCCAATAAAGAAAGGGTGTCTAGCTTGAGTTTGAGGAGCGATTTTGTGGGGCTCTTCAGCATGATTATGACTTGCTTCGAAGAGGTTTCCAGCAGTTTTCAGGCAAAACCAGCCTCTTGTAGCCTGTCTAGGTCATTTTTTTTTAGTTAAGAGAAGGGTTTCTCTTAATGTGTTGTGGGAAAAGAGCGTTTCCTTAATGGGAAACACATTCCCCCATTGGGGAAATGACTGTTTCTGAGGTTTGGGGAAACGAGTCATGCTTGGAAATGCATTTCCCAGCCAAAAAGGGCCTGGAAATGCTTCTCTCAATACTACGATATGGATACAAGCACATCCCTTGGGTGTGCATGGCTATCACATTCGTGCTTGCCCACAAGAGAAGCACCACTAGAAATAGCATTTACGAGACACGAAACTATACTAGGAAAGGAGGCTTAAATCCTCCAACCATGGGGTGAACATTCTTCGCTAGTAGCTATCATTTTGTTTGTTTTGTGTAGTGTTAATATGTGATTGTTTGAAGTATCACGATTACCCTTTTCAAAATTGGAAGAATGGGCCTTTGCTAATTAGAAGCGGATTGGACCTGAATTGACTGACCTTAGTTGGTGGGGAACTTTTTTGTCTTTTGGAAGGGAGAACAATTCTTACATATTGAAAGTTACAAGAAGAGTATTTTCTTATAAGAAAAAACCTTTTGGCAAGAGAGGAAACATTTTGCAAGGGTTAGCAATTTTTGGGAAGATTAAACGCATTCTACTTAGGGAGATCTTTGTACTTGGGAGATGATGTTTTTGTAATGTCACTTTATTAACTTGTTGGTTTTTGTATATTTTTATTTATATATTTTTAATTTTAGATCTTCCTTTTCACTTTGATTTGACAGCCATCAATTTCATTTCTACAAAACTATATTACCATTATACTTTAAGATTCACATAGAATAGAATCTTCAGGCTTAAGCCACCATTTGCTGTACATTTAAAGAAACCTTGAGTGGTGAAATTTTTTCTTAGTATGTGGTCACATATCAAGTATAGGTGTCATAGGTTAGCTTAGCTATTGATCTACTGTGAATTTGTTCGTAACTCTAGCAAATCTGCTTGGAGCATAGGGTACATTCCACAATGTACTGCTGGAGAATAATCAAAAATTTAAATAAGTATTTAAATACTTCCCATAAACAGTTCATTCAAGCCCGTAAAGTTGACATTCACCACTTTCATGGATCTTTGACAGGTCCTTTACAACACAATTTTCTCTCCTGGATACATACATTTTGTTGTAGTCTTTTCTTAGAAATTTTCATGATTAGTACTTCTTGATCAGCAGCAAGTTCATGCCAAAACAAGCTCACAGGTTGAGTCTGACCAAATGCCCAGAGAGTCGTTACAATGGCCAATTGTTTGAAGTAGTACAATGCATGTCTGGCAACAATGATCCAGGTCGGGATTTTCCTATTAGAATTGGAGCTAGTAATCTGGTTTACATCTTGAAGATTCTAGTGTTCTTCAGTTTGAACAATAGTTGCAGCGAATCGCGATTCGCTGGGTCTGCGATTCGCGAGTCGCGATTCGCGACCCAGAATTGCAAAAAAAAAAAAATTTTTTTTTTTTTTGGAAAAATAGCTTATTGCTGAAATTTTTTTAGGGGATCAATGGTCAAACCAGCGTTTTGCCTCTCAGAAGTGCAGTAGATGAGGCACAAGGCACAAACAGATCTTATTTTCAGTAGCTATCCGGTTGTCATTTGCTCTGGTTTTCAGTAAATGTTAATGCTACAGTTTGGACTATCAACTGTATGGATGATGATCACTTTTGCAATTGGTTCACTGGAGATGTGAGTGCAATGTACATACAGTTGGGCCCTTCTCGGCGCGCATTTGGACCCCATTTTTATCTACAGGGGGGCGGTGGCATTTTTATCTACAGTGTCTATATAGCAGGAAGCACTAGGGGGTTCGGGGGACAGTACCCCCCGGGAAACGGGGGGTTCGGGGGGCGGTACCCCCCGAGAAACGGGGGGTTCTGGGGGCGGTAGCCCCCTAAGAAACAGGGGGTCCGGGGGGCGGTAGCCCCCCAGTGGGGGGTTTGGGGGGCAACGCCCCCCAACGGCGGGGTCCGGGGGCTGCCGGTAGACCTCGGCCCGGACGGTAAGGCCTCTTCATGATTTGGCCTTCCAACTCCCCAAGTGAAAACACACTTTTTGGTGTTTCGCACCCGAAACAGTCGGCAAACTACACAATCATAATCCCCTCGATCAGAGCTTTCATCTGATACCCATATTGCCTAAAAAAATTTCAAAAAAAAAAAAAAATTCGATTCTACACGATTCTGGGAAAATCCCGAATCACGAATCGGAATCGCGATTCTGATCGCGATTCAGAATCGCGCTGCAACTATGGTTTGAACATGGAGCTGAAGTGTCACATTATAAAACCTAAATGGCAGTGCATGATTTAGTGAACCATAACTTTTCTTGATCATGCAACTACTTTCAATAAATAGATTCAAGTATATTATTATTCCATTCAACTGCCAACCAGTTTTTAAATAATGTGTATTTCCTTGGAAAGTTTACGGAGAAGATAAGCTCTGGTAATTCCCTTTCAGATGGACTTACTGCATTCACTTTTTGCTTAGCATCTGAAATCTTAGCAAATTTAAAGGTGAATTCATTTAATGGTTTTTTTGTGGATTAATCTTGTTGTGGCTCCTTAAAATCTCATGGTTTTTTTCCCCCTAAAGGCATCCTTCAAGTATTCTAACCCCCAAAAGAATTTCAAATATTTAACTTAAAAGAACAGTATGTACTAAATTTTTTATTTTTGAAGGCCCGGTTTGGCACGTCTTTCTGTTCTGGAATGGGCATCTATGATTAGAATGTTTTGGTTTCAAGCATTTTATACATATTTTACTTTTCTCTAGAGGCTTATGGTTCAAATAGGATCTTTGTTGCCCTTTTTTATGGTATGATATACATGTGAACTTTTGGTATGCTAATTGAAGAGGTTGCTGTCATTTTCTACATGCCTGTTAAAGCATGAACATCATGACAGTTCTGCCCTTTTTTAAAAAATTAAGTGTAAATTAAATAATTTGGAGGATGACTTGATACAATGAGCAGCTCCTATAGCAAGCTTCTTGATGGGGTTGTAGGCTTCCTGAGTTTTGTTGTGGTGCGATTATGCATAGTTGTAAAAGCAGGTAGTACTCTTCATCTCAACTTTTCCTCATGGTATAATAATAGGTGTAATACATTCATACAAAATTCACTTCATTTAATTGCCCTTATGTGTGCTTTGTTCAGGTGTTCTGCTTGATGACTTGCTAGTGGCAGAGGATCTAGCTGCTGTAGAGACGACAACGGCTGCCTCACAAGCAGCAGCAAGTGCTTCTGTAGGAAGTGAGCTACAGACCTCTGCAAGCAGCCAAGGCAAGGATGGACTTGCAGACAACTTTATGAATCCTGATCAAGCAAAAGTTTCTGATGATGGATCTGTTTCAATGGGGAGTGCTGTCGCTGCTCCTGCCAATGGGGACATGTCCATGGATATCAGTGTTGAGAATGCAGCCGGTCATCGGTATGAGCAGACTTATTAGCTACAAGAAAAGTTCTGGTTTGCAATGCCATCAAGGTCATTAATGTGACATTAGCAAACCAAGCTGACATGATGTTAGGGCCTTTAGCCTAGGTTAATGACTGGCTGATATGGCTCTGTTACGATTTGACTGCAGTAGAGAATCAAAAGGCATGGAGTCACTTGTTGAGGCATCAGCTGCAGAAGCGAAAGCTATTAGTGCGGCTATGGCAAAAGCTGCTGCCCAACGTCAAGTGAATGGAGACATAGGCAAACAGAGTACTGAAGTAGATCATGGAGTGGAAGCCCTACCTGCTGAAAAGCCTCCTACTTCATCATCTTCAATGCTTTTGCCAACAAATAAAGGAATGAATGCTGCCATGGAGGTGCGACTTCATCATAGAGCGGTAATGAAACCTTTTCTGATATCTATGGTTCAAAAGGCTGCCGCTTTTTTGTAACTTAGTAGTAATAGCCAGAAGCATAATCTACACAATGCATATTAAGATATCTATGTACATAATTTTGCCAGTACCCTACACAGAAATGTTTATGATCTTTATTGTGAAGGATTGAAAGGCTGCTCTACATTTAGAAGTCTTCAGTAATATGATCAAGAAATTTGAAGAGGAAAAAGAACCCTCTGACGATTTCTTCTAGCACTAAATCAGGCGAGATTTCTGGAAAGTTCGTTCCTTCAATGCAAAAAGTGCAAGAAACATTGCCATTTCCAGTCCAAAAGTACTCTACAAATAGTAGCATGTAGTACAAATAATGAGCAGTGAAGGAATGGGACACTAGTTCATGCAAATTTTTTTATTTGCTAAACTTTTCAATATACATTCTCCTTATGTTGGTTACTTTTTTTATTATAGTGTAAATAGCAAAACATACCCATTTCTGGTGACGGTGCCTTGTTTTCCTCGAATAAGTAGTGCTTTGTAATCATTTATGTTGAGTTTTTTTCTTGATCAAGATACTTTCTGCAAGTACATGCAGGTAGTTGTGGCTGCAGAGACTGGTGGAGCGTTGGGAGGTATGGTAAGACAACTTTCAATAGATCAATTTGAGAATGAAGGCCGGCGTGTCAGCTATGGGACACCTGATAGTGGTATTGCTGCGAGGAAACTTCTGGACAGACAAATGTCTAACAGTGGTTTGCAAAAGAAGGTAAATGATTAAGTTGAGCTCTATTTTAAGATGTGAAAAACTTGACAATTAAAATACTAACATGGTTTATTGATTTGAAAAATCAATGCTGCTTTGATTATGTAGGTTCTGTTTCATCTATTGAAGCCACGAGGCTGGAGACCTCCTGTCAGAAGACAGTTTTTCATGGATTTCAGTGAAATTTCAGAGCTTTGTGATGCGGCAGAACGTCTCTTTGCCCAGGAGTCCAGTGTTTTACAAATTAGAGCTCCAGTGAAGATTTTTGGTGACCTTCACGGTCAGTTTGGTGATCTCATGCGATTGTTTGATGAATACGGCTCTCCATCAACAGCTGGTGATATAACGTGCGTGCAGTGAGAGAAATCTTTTATTTTTGAATTTATTTGTCTAGTCGAATATGCTCAAAATTTATGGAACTTGTGATCTACTGTAGATCAAGAAAGCTCCATTTCGGAATAAATAATTGGAAATGTTTAGCTTGCTTCAAGGTTTTCAACCATGCACGTGGTGCATTTACATATGATTTATATATATTGATTATGGAGAATATTTTCACATCTTCCTAAGTGAAAATATCAGTGAAAACATGGTGCATTTACATATTTCATAAGTAACATCGGCAGGTGATCCTTGTTGCTGAGCGGAGATCATTGAGATGCTTCTAAAGTGATCAAAAAGCTTTTGACTCAATAGGAAGGCACCCAGTGCAATTGAAGAAGCTAAAAGTTTTGCAAAACATATCCAAAAGCTGATGCAGAAGTGACAGACAAGGCTGGCTTGCAAGAACCAGCTAACAATAAGTTTAGAAAAGGCTCTAGAAATGGCTTCTAATCAACCAACTCTATTCCAATATAGTAGAGAGGTGGGTGATACAATGAATAAGGGGAAGACGGCTGAAACTTGCTCAATTCTGTCGCAAAATTGCTGCAAAGGTATAGACAATGGACAGAATCACCTCACAGTGTAGTTACGTCTTTACCCACCTGAAAAGGGGATGTGCAAACCATTGGAGTGCGACAGAAAGTTGAAGTCTGTTTACAGGTTTGTGCGGAAGTAAAATAAAGATTCAATAAATGAATAAAGTGTAAAATCACCCCTCAGTGTTTTAAAATTTATTCAAGCTGATAGGTCTAGGCCAACCAGGGGCTAGAAGCTGATGAAGCCAGGAGATTGACTCCAATCTCCCACACAAATGAGGACATACAAGAGAAAAAATAACCGATGAATGGATTTCAATGAACAAGCTAGATTAGATTAGAAACCCAACAACAAAACAAGTTTCTCTCCCTTCTAGTTTGACTTTGTCATAAAAAACTACAAAAAGAAACCCGATTGTTTTTTCCAGAAAGTAGATTCCTCCTCGTTCCAGGAAGTTATTTATTACCAAGTTATGCAAGATCCACTAGATAAGAGAATGAAACAGAATAATGGATTCAGAATCAACTAAATGAAGATGACAAAGATGAGAGTACAAATGGTAATAGGCTTTCTTTTAGGTTCCTCTTACAAAAGATTTTCGCCACACTTTTTAGATAGAAGTTCATTCTCTTATAGAGTTCACACCTAAATTCTAATAAAAAAAAGCCTCTTTACAAATGAAACAGAGAGCTATTTACGACTTTTGGAAGTCTCCACACCCTGTTTTGGAACTATATGTTTTGAGAACCTTCACAAGCACATATACATTGAATGAATCCTGGTCCGTTTTTTTGGGCAAGCGAAATGAAGTTGGTTATTTCAGATGTTAAAGGTTTTTGTTTCAGAAGCAACAACTGCAAATGGTCCTTGTTGCTAAGCTCCTCAAACTAGTAGTTAAAACCAGTTGCAGGCCACGATCCGGAATGCGATCTGGATCGCGTTCCGGGTTCCGGATCACGTTCCGGGATTTCCCATTAGGGTTTCCCGGAACGCTTTTTTTTTTTTTTTGAATTTTTTTTAATGCCAATATTGGTATCAAATGGAAGGTTTTTTCAAGAGCAGTTCATTTATCAAGTTTGCCATCAATTTCAAGACCGTTGTCGTCCATTTTCGAAGCATTGAGTGATTTTCTACCATCAAGTTATTTTTCACTATTATATCATTTTCTACAGTATTGTGTGAAATGAAATTATGTGCAAAGCAAAGCATCGAAAGCATACTGAAAGCATACTGAAGCCCACATAAACAAATTTGAAATTTTATTTGCGTTCGGGACAGCGTTTCTGGTCCCGGAACGCTCGCAATCCGGAACGCTCGATCCGGATCGAGATCCTTCCGGATCGCGATCCGCTGCAACACAGGCTTAAAACTTAGGATCCAGGCAACCGCTTTTAGGATTTGAGGTACGCTGATCAAAACAATAGACTGAATGCTATGTGCAGCTTTGGATGCCCTGAACAGATCGTTATATCGATGCCTTTCATTTAAAGAGCTCTCAGAAATGATTTTGATACAAATTTCCTTCGTGCACATGAGGAGGAAAAAGGATTTCAGTATGCTAAAGCTCCGTTTGTATCAGAATATGCTTTTGAAGCACAGCTGAGATTGGTTCATTCATGATTTTACACTGCAGTGATGTAGCCTTATCTATGTTATCAGAGCAGCTTGCCAGTGTTGTGCTATTGCTGGTGAAGGGCATCTTATTTATCCTTTTTAGAGTTTGCATGCAGGTATATCGACTATCTCTTTTTGGGCGATTATGTTGACCGTGGACAACACAGCTTAGAAACAATCACCTTGCTGTTAGCATTGAAGGTAAACTTCATGTCTGATCATTCATCTTTGTCATGGGCAACAATGCTATTGTGTCTTTTCAGGATCTCGTGAGTGACTTATATGCTCAGAGGGAGGAAATAGAACTTCAACTATCTGCACTCCTTGATTATAGTCTTGCAGTACAATCGAGTGTTTCTGCTACTTTCTGAATGATTTAGTTTGTTACCCTATGTGTTTTGGCCAAGTTATGCAACTCTAGGTTTTCATGGGATGAATATACATAGTTTAGTACACACAAGACCAAAAGGTACATAAGACTAAAAGAGTGAATCTCATGTGTGTCTTCTACTTCGGGAGAGTAAAAACACCTCTGGTAGAAAAGTGTAAAAGCTAAACAAAAGTATGACATGAATGTAAAAGTAATGACCATATATAAACAGAAACTCATAAGGGAGCTCATAAAAAAGAGCTCTAATGAACTAAATGTTCGAAGTAAATATTGAACCGTCTACAATGGCAATCATCATGTTTTTTTGTGAAATAAACATCCGAAGAAAGTCGTTATGGTGGATTTTGAGCGTCCCATATGTCGTGGACAGTGTGAATGTGTCTCTGGAGCGTGGTATATGACTCTCGAGGCTGCAGGTCTCGGAGGCTAACGATGATGTCTTTGGTCCTGTTGTCTTGAGGGGATGGTTGCCTTATTTGTCCTGACTCTGATTTTCACTTTGTATCTACACGAGGGAGACGCTTGGAGGAGGTAAAAGAGGTTGTGCATCCACACATATCCCTCCTTAGATGAAACATTTATCATATTATCACAGCTACACATCGCTGATTATCACAGGATATTAATGAGCGGAGCATTACTCGGCTGACCACAAAAGAGAGAATAATATCTCTACCGGATGTCATAATGAATCAGATGTGGAAGGGTAAAGCAGAAATCCACTGAAAACCAGAAATGTGCAGAAGTGGGTGTGTGGAAGACTCATATGTCTCTGCAAAAAGTAGAAAATCAGCCGAACACAGATAGGTGTCAAGATCAGCCGCTATAGAAGAGGTGGAGAGGCCGCCACAATCCCAAAAACCGAATGTGATGCTAGCCGGGGCTATCAGGCTGCTCCCATGCCTGAGTACCCCAACTTCCTATTGACGATTGGAGAAAAAGCGAGGGTTGCCTGTAGACATAAACTTCTTAGCACGCTTTGTGTGCAAGACAAAGCTTGGAGGAAGGTGAAACGAAGCCGTAGGATGATTTGCAGGAGATAGATGAGAGAGGAAGCAAAACTCTAATCAAGCAGTTTTACAAAAATGAGCGTAACTTTGTTATATGAAGTCCGATTGATCCAAAAATTGATTCAGATCGAAGGTAAGATAGAGCACTACGCAGTCGTCAGACTGTACTTGCAGCATGATACGGATCCGTACAAACTGTACGGATTTTACAGACTGCAAAAATTTTGAGATCAAGAAAAATCAAATTTTCGAAACTCAAACTGATGAGGATCTATTGCAAAAGGATAGCAGCAATGAAATTCTTAAGAAACAAGCTTAGAGTAGCTAAAGTGATGCAAGAAAGTGTCATGCGCAAAAAGGTAGATCTAGCCACAAAGAAAGCTAGAAAGAAGTGAGAGTTGCATGGAGATGGAGGTAGTGAGGAGATAATGGCTGCGTGGAGATGGAAGCGTGTGTAGAGAGAGAGAGAGAGAGAGAGAGAGAGAGAGAGAGAGAGAGAGAGAGAGAGAGAGAGAAAAGAAAGAAAGATTTTAATGTCCTTGAATACCCTAAGGTACATAGGACTAAGAAAAGGTACATGTCAAGTGTGCACATAGGAGCTTAAAGCTCAATCATCTATAAAACTAAATAACTGCAAATACAATGCATAAAGACAGCTGGCCCAGTCAGGATCCAATAGCCTGGAATCATATATCACGATGCCCATCAGCATGAAAGAAATGGTGGATGGTATGCTGTGAAGGTGTGATTAGATGTGCCCTGGACCTCTGTCGCCGGATAGGCCGTCGGTGTCGTCTCTGCTGCCGTGGCGCTCTGGGCTGTGATCTAATAACTGACTGTCTCTCTGGCCGTCGACATGGTCTCTGATGCCGGTGTACGAAGGAGTCGGGAATCTCGGCCTCTCCATCTGAGTTGCTGCCAGAGAGAGAGAGAGAGAGAGTTCTTTATTGTGCTCGATTGCTAAAAAGCATATAAGACCATATAGTACATGTCAAGTGATAATCTATGTAGGAGCATAAAAACATCTCTCCAAAGGTAAAAACGAGAGAGAGAGAGAGAGAGAGAGAGAGAGAGAGAGAGAGAGAGAGAGAGAGAGAGAGAGAGAGAGAGAGAGAGAGAGAGAGAGAGAGATTAATTAGAATTAGAATTATTAACGTCTTTTGGTACCCAAAGGTAAATAAGACAAAAGAGAGTACAAAAGGTGAGGAGAGAAAGAGAAAGAGAAAGCTTTATTAACGTCTTTTAATGCCCAAAGGCATATAAGACAAAGTAAGTACATCTCAAGTGTGATAGATACTGAACGGAGCATATAAATGTCTCCATAATCAAACAACAACAACAACTAGATATTAACCTAACAAGACTAAACAACTAAAGTATCTCATCTACTCTCAAGACATGAAAGTCTGAGCTATGATACTTCGGGAATCATATGACTACGACTATACAGTAACCATCTGAGCTGTAGCATAGACAATATCATGTCACCACAGGATCACTGCTGAAAAAGCAAGAATAGAGGAGGATGATGATGATGATGAAGACGCCCGAGCTGACGAGGAGGGCCGGCGTGTGTGAGCTCTAGATAGGCGAAGTCTCTGTGTAGCCACAATGTATGGTATGGAAACAGTACGCTGTCGGCAATCGCGGTGAACATCCCGAGGTAAGATATCTGACTCATCCTCGGACAAAGTGTCGGCATCAATATCTACTCTGGAACGTCTTCTGGAAAAAAAGGAGGTAATTTGGGTCTGCTGGGAGTCATGGTATCCATCACGATGTCTCTGACAAATATCTCAACGGAGGAGGAACATCTCACGCAGCATCAATGCAAGACATCGAGGATCAACATATGAAATGAGTGAGCGCAATGTAACCAGAGTATCACGGAAAAGACAGTGATAACGTCCACGGATCTCATAATAGATGGGGCATCTAAAAGAAAATGCTCCTCTGGCTCCACCTCCCCTAATGTACACAATTGACAAAGTCTGCTCATGTGAGGGATTCCCTGGAAACGCCGGGTCTCCACATATAGCTAGTGTGAGGAAACTCGAAACTGTCCCAGTGTAAATCGGAGGCAATGTCAAAGTCCACTATCCAGGTAACGAGGCAAAACTGGGACTCCAGCACTGTCTAGCTCTAGGAAACTGGAGCGATAAAAGTCTGGTTTGACCCCCAAAAGCCCCTGCCATGTCACTCGAGAATATGCCCGATAGATAACCCTCCTGATATACTGATGGGATCTCTTTGGTAAATCAGAGATATCCATGTCGTAGGTACGTAAGAGACGAGAAGCCTAGGAGTACCATGAAAGCTGATGACCCTGATAATGAAGCTGCTGAGAAGAGAGAAAAGCTATATAGCGATAACGTGAAGCTGGAAGACTCAACACTCTCTGGATGTATATGATCAACCTGAAAATAGCCTCAACTTGGAGTGGAATAACAGCAAACTCAGCAAGTATAATCTGGTGAGGAACAAATGGCTTGGCCCTGATCATACGTGCGAGCATACTGATCTGTAGACGAGAAATGCTAGTCCACTCTGACTCAGGAATCCCAATGCACCAGGCCTCCGCTGCATACATAGCTGTGGGTGTAACAATGGTGTCAAATAGGTCACACTTACTCGGGGCATCCCGAATGTGCTTCCTGAAACAGAATTGCTCGAGGCTAACCAACGAGGGATGACCCTTACGTAGTCTAGCTATAGCGGCGTGTCTCATATTGAAAGCAGGACCAGGATAAGTATAAGAGGATACCACATCAGGTGGATGTCCCCCTAGAGTGAACACCTGTCATTGGAGGTATTAAAGATCATGATATGGGTTTTCCTAGTATGCACTATCAAACCAATAAGTCTCCAAAGACCTGTAATGTATCCAAATGTCGCTACAGCTTCGCACCAGAAGAAGAAAGCAATGCCACGTCATCAGCATAAAGTAGAATGGAAATGAGTATATCACCAAGCCTGCAGCCAATACCACCATCCTGATTGACGGCCCTCTCGAGCTCATCAATGTACAAACCAAAGAGCGTGGGGGAGAGGGAGCAACCCTGCTTCACCCCAATAGTACTCCTAACTCCCTTAGAAAGACCCTCCTCCGATCTGAAGCATCCCCAAACCTGCTCATATAGTGCCATGACCAATATGGTATCAGTGGAGAAATCAAGATCCCTCAACCTCTGGATGAGCATATGGCGCGGGACCGAGTCAAACGCTTTCCTAGGACCCCGACATGGAAGAGGGCGATGACTGCAGTGAGTGCTATTGGGCAGGTGTGGTCGGGGCCGTCTTGTGAGCATCTTAGGACGAAGGGACTTCTTGATGAGTGGGCTTCTGTTGACCAGAAGCTAGAGCCCCTCAAGAGGACATGGCCTAGTATGTACTATCATCTATGCACTCTAAAGATTGATATCGTATACGCTATGCTCATTGCTCATTGCCAATTCAAGTCTTGACTTTAAGTTTTCAACATTGCAATTTGCCCTTTTCAGTTTTGTCTTTCAAGTTTGAAGGTTCAACTTTTTAGTTAGGTTTTAACTTTTAACTCTCAAACCGTCTTGTTTTACCATTTCGGATCCAGGGCTGAGGGTTCGGGGTTTGAACTTTGAAATGCAGTCTTCAACTTTGGAAATTTGCTATGACATTTATTATGTCAATAATTATTTATGTTTAATCATTATTGTCAAATGATCATTCATCATTGAGGGCTCATGGTTGCAAGTTGCCATGAATCATGATGTTGTCTTGTGACTTGTCACCTGTGAACTAGGTGTGGCTGCACCATCATATCTGATGGTTGGAGCGATATAAGGAAGCGCCACATATTGAATATCTTGGTGTCTTCCTGCATAGGGACGATGTTTCTGAGATCCATCGACACCTCTGGGGTGGCAGTGACTGGCGATTACATGTTCACACATATTCGAGCTGCCATCGAGGAGGTGGGGCCACAACAAGTTGTATAGGTATATACTATAATGTTAAATGCATGCAACATCGTAAGAAGAAGCACTGTTTATTCATCCATTCACTCAATGGTACACTTATAAGGAAAGGTAAGAAGGGGTGGGTATGGTTGTACTTCTGCAAGATATTATGGATTGGCTACTTATGATCTGTTGAACCTCTTTGCCTAGAAATCTGACTCTCTTCACTTGATTTTCTTGTAAATTACTTCCTACATAGTACACACCAAGAGAATAGTCCAATGATTGAACAATTTGTAGTGGAGATGACATTTTTGAAGGAAAACATGTGCATTGTGTAATGCCATCTCAAGCTCATTACGGGAAGAATTTATGGAGTAGCACACGTGCCATATACCAAATTGGTCTCTTTGAGCTTCATTTGGAGAAATTACACGTTTTTTACGAGCAATGAGGAATACCTTGCAGAAGTACATGTCTCGAAAGACTATGTTGCTCGTAAAAAACGTGTAATTACTCCAACTGAAGCTCAAAGAGACCCATTTGGTATATGGCACGTGTGCTACTCCATACATTCTTCATGAGCTTGAGATGTCATTACACAATGCACATGTTTTCCTTCAAAAATGTCATCTCCACTACAGATTGTTCAATCACTGGACTATTCTCTTGGTGTGTTCTATGTAGGAAGTAATTTACAAGAAAATCAAGTGAAGAGAGTCAGATTTCTAGGCAAAGACGTCAAACAGATCATAAGTACCCAATCCATAACTGGCCAAAGTGACAGAATATTGTCTGTCAGAAGCTCTAAGAGCAAAAGTTTTTCAAGCAAAACATCATGCCTCTCCTCAGAAAACAATATTCAACCACTGCTTACTTTTTTGGACAAATCCTATTGTAAGACAATGGCTTTCGACTTTCCCACCCTTATGGTCTATCTATGAGGATTGGACGTCAAAAGGAGAAAGACAAGTCTCTTATCTTGGATTCCTATTTGAAAAACACCACCCACAGACAAATGGAGCAAGAAACAAGCTTGGAAAGTAGACTTCTTGTGTGAGTCAAAATCCAATTGTAGGTTGTAGATTTGGAGAGCTGTCGCCAATGCCAAGTCAAAACTGGAAACAACATGAATCATGATAATATAAATGCCAGGTGTAGCAAAAGAAAGGTTCAAACCATTTTCTGATTCAAACCTGGCCTGCCGGTTCGAACTGGAAAGAATCGGCCAATTCAAATTGGCTGGTTCGAACCAGCCAATTTGAATTGGCGTGTAACTATCTTGCTAGAAATATGACTTGGTTTGATGTACTGACGTCTACCCCGATGTCTATCTCTGACCGATATATCTGTCTCATCCTCCAATCTGGCATCTGTATCCTCTGTAGGTCTCTATCGACGTCTAGAAAAGAAATCTGTGATAGTAGTCTGGATATGCATACTGATCTAGTCACTGGATAAGTCTCAAAATCATTATCTCTCGTATCATCAATGCTACACAATGAGGATCCTTTCTATGTGATCAAAGCCTGAAGTGACCTGGGGGAATCCTGATACAAACAGTAGTATCGTCCTCTAATCTCATAGGGCATCTAGAAATAAAATGATCCTCATCCTCAACCTCTCCAAGTGAGTAAAGTGGACATACACGGGTGTGCCCTGAAAAGCGGCCCGTCTCAATATGTAGCTGATGTGATGAGACCCTGAATTGTCCCAGAACAAATCTCAATCCATGTGGCAAAACCCCATCCAGGTATCTAGGGCAGACAGGACGACTTGTATAGTCTGTCTCCATAAAGATGGATCTGTGGTAAAGGGGTTTCACCCCAAGCTGCCCATCCCAAACCCTATGGATATAGGATCTGTAAATAAACTGGCAGATATAGTGATGTGTGCCCTCCGGAAGGGACGATAAAGAAATACCGATGGAGTCCAATAGCCGACCAGCCCGAGAATACCATGAGAAATGAGATCCACTAGCCTCACTTATCAGTAAGATCTGAGCTGAACAGTGTCTTGAGGAATTTCTGATCTGGATTCAATTAGTTAAAAATTTAAAGTCTATTTATTTCATAGAATATTCCTCAACTTGGATGATTTTTTGCTAGAAAATGGCACCATAACTTTGTCAGTCAATGTTTCAAAAGGTTATGCATTTCATGAGGTATCATAACTAAGGTTCGTCATTGTGAGAAAAAATTTATAAGATGAAATATTGTCTAGATTCTTTTGTTCTATTTTTACTTACTCATATTTTGTGTTTGACCAGGAATAGCAATTGACCAAACATGTTTTGTACATGTGTGAATTTTTTTAATTGTAGAGCATGCAGTTGGGCAATATCACTAAATTGTCATGTTAAAATTCGGAGTCAAACTCTTACCATAATTGAACAAGCAAGCTGGTCCTAGAAGGACAATAAAGTGTCCTAGGATAAAAAATTGTTTTTTTTAACAACTCTACTGCTAAGCACATTCTAGAAAACAGGAGAACACAATGGATATTAGGTAAAGGTCAATAGAATGTTTTTGACTAGGATATGTCTCTCTTCTTAACATTCTGCAAACATGTTTTCATAAAGCTATGTCCTGTAAACATTTGTGGTGGTTCTATTTGGCAGATTGAGCACCCTGAAAATGTGCACTTGATACGAGGTAATCATGAAGCTGCAGACATCAATGCCCTTTTTGGCTTTCGTATCGAATGCATTGAGCGGATGGTAAGTTTTGACAGTGTTTGAGCCTCTCATTTCACTAAAACTTGAAAAACAGATCACATCGTCCCACTGGCTTTAGTAACACTGATATTAGTACCATGCAGGGTGAGCGAGGTGGAATTTGTGCTTGGCAAAGAATCAACCAGTTGTTTAACTGGCTACCTCTGGCAGCAATGATAGAAAATAAGATTATATGCATGCATGGAGGAATTGGCAGATCTATAAATTTTGTAGAGCAGATCGAGAATCTACAGCGCCCCATTACCATGGAAACAGGCTCCGTTGTTTTGATGGACCTTTTGTGGTAAAGGATCATGCTTATATGTCTTTCCTCTATTGTGACAGTTTCATTTCTTCTAGGACATGATATAATAGTTCCGTTTATGACTTTTCAAGTATGCCCTCTGGGAACATCGTGCTGCTTGCAGGTCGGATCCAACTGAGAATGACAGTGTAGAAGGTCTACGTCCAAATGCACGAGGACCAGGCTTAGTGACCTTTGGAGTGAGTTTTACTGGTTTTGTGGTTGCATGGCACTTGATGCTATTGTCTAAACGTATCTTGTGAACTCATGTAATATCGTATGTGTTCTTTTATTCCCATCTCTGTGAGATCATGGGAATGTTTTTGTGGTTGCAAGGCTGTTTTTGCTAGTCTACATGTATCTTGTGAACTCATGTAATATCGTATGTGTGAAATAATTCCCATGTATATGAGATCATGGGAATATTTTTGTTGCTAATTGCCATGTTGACTAGGTCTGTACGTTTTACATCTTGCCACAGTAGGCAGCTGGTGAGAATGCAAATGGGTGCCAATCCAGAGAAAGTTTCCCTGCCATTCTATAATAGTGCTCCAGTGTGTTGTGGCACTGTTGTCTTATATCAATAGGTTTCAATCAATAACTCCTCCCACAAATTACATATAGGAGAATGGTCATGCTCTTGAAAAGAGGGCATAGTTGTGACAAATTTTGGTTCAAAGGGCTTCGAACTTTGTTGAATCTCTTTAATAACTTCCAAGGTTCAAATCTTTGTTTAACTCATAGCCACAATTTGTAGCTATTTCAGTTCTCAAATGTAGCATTCAATGCTATAATTCATGAGAAGGTAGGAAATGTGAGAGGTTAAACTAAGTCCCTTACATCAAACTTTATGCTAATAACATATGATCCATGCCATAGTTGTACATATGGCCCAGGATCGACATATGGAGGAGCATTGATTAGCTTGTTCTCTATTCTGTGTATGAAGCAGTATTGCAGCGGGACGGGTTTTGCTGTAATTCCGTTCTGGAACACTATTAAATTTTATTCATTTATTTATAAGACATACATACATACATCTATATATATATATATATATATATATATATATATATATATATATATATATATCATAGATCCAGCGGTACCAGGATCCGCGGATCCCGGTACCGCAATCCACGTCTACAGCCGATGCATCTACTAGTGCCCAGCTTGTTGCGTCATCATCCATTCCTGTCACGTTTGGTGCACCATGCTGGAGGTCCGCTACCCGTCACCCAGCTGGGAGAGTTCTTAGGCAGCAGAGCATTCGCGGTGCGCATCAGCCGCACATGGACAGAGAGGCTACACAGGCCGTGACCAGTCTGATTATGAGCTGAACCTTCCATTTGCCATCACCGACTCTGAGCCCTTCAGAAGGGCCTTCCGCCTTGCACAGTCTGTCAGCCCTAGCTGGAGAGTCCCTAGTTCAGAGGTTGTCCGCACACACATGCTGAGGGATAGGGTCGAGTCCTTGTCTAGAGAGATGGAGCCTCTGCGTCGCCACTGGGCCACTTACGGTTGGAGCATCATGTCCGATGGCTGGACTGATGTCAGGAGGAGGCTGATCCTCAACATATTGGTCTCCAGCTGCATGGGCACACAATTTTTGAGGGCCGTGGATTGTAGCAGGGGGGGGAGAGTCATATCTGCAGAGTTCATGTTTGATGTCATCAGGTCTTCCATCCTGTCCATAGGCGCACAACATGTCGTCACGGTGGTGACGGACAATGCCACGAACTGCATTCAGATGGGTGTACTGCTAAAGGCCGAGTTCCCTCACATTGTTCATACCCCCTTTGCAGCGCACGACATAGACCTTCTGATGGGGGACATAGGTGCACTTCCCTGGGTTAGAGCCATCGTCCGTGAGGCCCTCTTCCTGGTGACTTTTATATCCAGGAAGACGTACTCTATATTATATCCAGTGTTGGACGTACTCTATTCGCTGCACATTGTGTATTTGTCAATTTGTAATTGTGATGCTCTGTTTTCAATTATTCGAATGGTATGTGCGTAAGTTAGTTTCAACTACAAAGATTGATAGCAGATGCACAACACAGAAATACAACCCCCTTTATAGCTTTCATAAACACACATATTACATTGCATTACACCAGGCATGTGCTACACAAAAAACACATTGAACATTAATTCAACAGCGGTATCAAAATAACAATACGTATCCCGCCACATACGGCTGGGGCTGTTCTTTACACTGTGTTAAACACTAAAGGTTGCCTCATCTATGCCGAAAACTACATAACAACAGCCAGCCACATACGGCTGGATCCTATCCATTCTAAATATTTCTACGGATCCTCCACAGACTCCTCGCCCTCGTCAGGTGCATTGTTCTGTCGCTCTCGCTTTGCCCCCCGGTTAGCCTGAGCTGCCTCTTGGTTAGCCCGACGGCGGGCAGCTCTTTCCCTGACCATGATGAGCTACCGTCGTGTGAAGTTCATTCTGATCTGCTCATCCAAATCCAGCTCGACAGCGGGGGTGGGGGGGAGAACGGGGGCTGGGTGCTCCGGCTCCAGATTTCTCTGCCGAGCGTGTCGCAGCATCTCTGCAATCTCTGCCTCCTGCTTCCGATGCCTTTCGTTGTGCCTTCGGACATCTTCCTCGAGCTTCCTCCTGGCTTCGCCCTCGGGCCTTGGTGGTATGCGTTCTGCCATCTCACGACCCCTTGTTTCTCGAACTGGCTCTCACAATGCCTCTCACAATGCCTCTCACAGCCTCTCACTGGCTCTCATAGCCTCGTGAGTGCCTATTTAACCCCACAGCCTGTTCCCCCATGTGCAGTTGTTGATGATCCCTCCATGTGGCCTTGTACCTGTCCCCATTTGTTGCTTCCCCACGTGCTGTACTCCCATTGGCCCCATGGCCTGCTCCCCCACAGTGCCCATGTGCTACTGTACCTGCCCCATGTATTGCTCCCCCAAATGCTACACTCCGATTGGGTCCGTGGTCTGCTCCCCCACAGTGCCCATGTGACGGTGTACCTGTCCGGATTTGCTGCTCACGCGAGTCCGACCCACGGGGGGACGCTACGGGATCGGCATTTGTATGGTCATCCCCGCTGTGGAGAGGGCTCGCATTATGGAGACATATTCTGAGACAGTTGCTGAGCCCGACGAGCCGTCCACAGATGCCGCGGACTCTATTTCTATTGGTGCACCCACTGCCACCGCCCCTGCCACTGGTACACCCACCGCCCCCACCGTCGCATCTGCACCCGCCACCGCCGCTGCATCCGCACCCGCCCCCGCTCCCGCCACCGCCTCCGCCTCCACCTCCGCAAGTACTCCCCATGGATCCACAGCCTCCACTGCTGCACCTACGCCTCTGCCATCACCGCCAGATTTGCATGGCCCGTCCACATCCTCCGCTTCCGCACCTGCACCTATGCCACCACCTCCAGATCCGCATCGTCCATCCGCATCCTCCCAGCCATCCACATCCTGAGGCCCCAGACAGATGTCCATGCCGGGATCTTTCAGAGAGGGGCAGCACAGAGAGGCCACCAGGACCATAGCACAGATGTTCTATGACCTGAACCTCCCCTTTATCATGGCATCATCCCGCATCTTTCGAGAGGCTATCTCGAAAGTTGCAGTCTGCGGGCCCGGCTACACACCACCCACAGCCGACGCACTACGAGGCCCTTTACTCCAGGACCGGGTTGCATCAGTTAGAGAGAGGCTGGCCGCACTGCACGAGGCTTGGGATAGATACGGCTGTTCCATTATGGCTGATGGGTGGACTGATCGTCGCAGACGTCCACTCATCAACATGATTGTTTCCAGTTGTTACGGTTCCATGTTCCTGCGCAGCATTGACGCCTCCGAGGCAGGGAGAGTGCATTCGGCCGAGTACATTTACGGCATCATTCGCGCAGCGATCGAGGAGGTCGGCCACAGCGCGTTGTCCAGGTATAATATTCTTTCATTGGTTGGTTGCTCATTTGCTGCTTGATGTTGATACAATAGTTTTGCGTAGTTTTTGATTGATTGCAATGTGTTTCCGAGATGTGAACTGATCGTGTGAACGTATCGCGAAAGGTTGTGACGGACAATGCGTCCAACTGCCGCGGTATGGGGGAGCTTCTTATGGCAGACTATCCCTCCATTGTCTGGACTCCATGTGCCGCACACTCACTGGACCTCCTCTTGCATTCCATCGGGCGCCTGCCTTGGGTCAGTGACATTCTCACGAGGGCACTTGCGGTTGTGGACTTCGTCACACGCAAGCGCCGCATGACAGCCCTTTTCCGCACATTCAGCAGGTAAGCTGCCACTATTTTTTGGCTCGTTCAAGATGCTCCTTTTTTTTGCTCGTTTCATGTGTGCCTCTCATTCCGTTTGTCAATGCAGGCTCGACTTGAAGAAGCCCGTTTGCACCCGCTTCGCCTACCAGTTCATCATGCTTGAGCGGCTACACAAGCTCAAGGGTGAATTGCGGCACATGGCAATTGACAGAGTTCACCGCCATGGACTTGTCCACGACCCCAGAGGGCTTGGCCTTCCACGAGATCCTCTTCATGGAGCCTTTCTAGGTGGATATCCAGCAGCTGATGGACGTCATGCGCCCCATCTACTCTGTTCTGAGGCTCGTTGATCGCGAGGGGTGCATGATGGGCCTCATTTACGAGTCCATGGACTGCATAGGTGAGTCTCTCCAGCGTTCCGAGATGGACCCTGCCAGGTATAACTTTTTTCCGCCTCACCATCCTTACTTCCATTTCGCACTTTGTTTCGTCTTGCTGCCGCAACACGATGGTATGTAACTGTTGCCTCCACGTGGTTTGGTCCACAGGTTGGAGCCTATCAGGCGCTTGTGGCAGCGGCGATGGGATAAGTTTCATCGGTCCAATGTGGCCCACATACTGCATCTGCTGTTTTAGAGCGAGAGGCAGTACGACGATGCAGAGCAAACTCTTGATCTATCGTACGCTGTCGTTCGACTTGCACGTGTTCGAGAGAACAGGCTCTTGCCTGTATCGTGGTGAGAGAGCTACGGTGCCGGGCAGCCAGACCTGAGGACGCTCGCGCTCCGAGTCCTTTCACAGGTATGTTGTCTGATCTCATTCATTCAACCAGTTTGCGCATTTTCTCTATAAGGTCGGGACTCACTCGAGTTGTTGCCAATTAATGTAGGACTGTTCTGCTTGCATGTGCGAGCGGAACTGGTCAGCGTTCAGCCTTGTTCACACGAACAGGCGGAACCGTCTGACGACGGAGCGATGCAATGACCTGGTGTACTGCAACACCAAACTAGAGTGGTTCGACGCATCACGGAGAGCATGAGGGCAGGAGGCGCACGCGCCCTATTGTTGCAGGTATATTTCATTGCTCTATCGTTTTGCTTTCGTATTGGTTTAAGACATTCAGTGTAATGCCCTCACAGTTGCTTCGGCTATTCTCACGAATGATTGACTTGTGCAGGTCAATCCCGACGAGTGCCTGGTTGCAGCAGCCGATCATGAGGCAGAGCCAGAGGTTGATCCAGACAATGCCGCTCGGCGTGCTCTGCGGGGTGAGCCCGAGAATGATGCCGATGTCGATGAGACCACCACCCTCCCTGCTGACGTTCCATTGCCCTCCTCTGATGATGAGCCCACATATGATTCAGACGAGACGGTCGACCTAGCAGAGGATTGTCCACGTGCCCCACCCAGTACCCCCGCATCACGCCCCCTTTCAGATGATGGCTGGTCAGAGTTTGCGAGGGAGACAAAGGCTGTTGCCCAGAGACAGATAGCGCAGAGACGACTCAGAGCATCACAGGCAGACAGTTCCTCCCAGAGACCCCCCCGTGGCAGAGGGAGACCCCCAGGCAGGAGTGTACCACAGAGGGTTCCTTCCGGCAGACCCAGAGGCAGGCCAGCCAAGAGGGGACGCACTGATGATTTTTCTAGTCGTCTCTTGGCAGGCGTTGGCCCAGACTTAGAGGAGTCCCAGATGCCTCCAGACTCCCAGCCAGACTTTGTATCTGACACCCCTGCAGATGCATCTGGCATGCAGAGGGATGATTTGTTTAGCACAGACTTGTAGATACTGATACACATTTTAGCATCATGTATAGTGGCATCAGATGAGATGTATATATTTTTTTACAGTATATTTGTGTCATGGCTAATTTATCGTGGTTGCTTACAAATGGTTAGCTCTGTGAAGTTTGAATGGCTAGTCAGAAATGGTTTGCTCAGAGAGAGAGAGAGAGAGAGAGAGAGAGAGAGAGAGAGAGAGAGAGAGAGAGAGAGAGAGAGAGAGAGAGAGAGAGAGAGAGAGAGAGAGAGAGAGAGAGAGAGAGAGAGAGAGAGAGAGAGAGAGAGAGAGAGAGAGAGAGAGAGAGAGAGAGAGAGAGAGAGAGAGAGAGAGAGAGAGAGAGAGAGAGAGAGAGAGAGAGAGAGAGAGAGAGAGAGAGAGAGAGAGAGAGAGAGAGAGAGAGAGAGAGAGAGAGAGAGAGAGAGAGAGAGAGAGAGAGAGAGAGAGAGAGAGAGAGAGAGAGAGAGAGAGAGACCAGCACATCTGCATCTCATTCAAAACATATGCATCATGTTCAACCATTTAACATAAAACCCTAAACCCGACACCCCAAACCCTAACAGATCATCCTAAACCCACAACCCCACAGCCATAACCATCAAAACAAGCCACAAGCATAATCATCACAACCACATCCATAAACATCAACCCCACCCACGTCCTCATTGTGTCGTAGGCATTGCACCACAGGTTTGTGCAGATTCAACATCAAAGCTGCACACTTAAACCTGCGTAGAATGTATTAATGGTCCAGGAATACAGTCCACTGGTTCGTGGAGCGGGTACGTACCCAAGGGACCGAGCCTGGCCCGATTCGGGCATCGTCTGGTCAAAATGGCCGTTCGACGGGTTAGAAACACAATTAGGTGAGTCCAAATGGACTAGTTTTGCAGCTATCCGTCCGATGGTCCCGTTTCTCCAAACGGGATCCGTTTCACGTGTCGTCCATTTTGGCCAGTGGACAACTTCGATAGGAACCTGTGGGTAGACGGGACGAGGATCGGACGGACGGCAAGCCCAGTACGTCCTTCCGAAGTTTAGGGTCAAAACAGTTCTTCGGGGACACTTTTCCGGGCTGGGACTTGAAAACATTTGGAATTGACAAAATGGTCCAGGAAAACTGTCAAACAATTCGGGGCCCCGATACAATCTCAAGGGGCCGAGCCTGGCTCGATTCGGGTGTCGTCCGGTCGAAATGGCCGTTCGACGGGACAGAAACGCAATAAGGTCATGTGAAATGGACTAGTTTTGCAGGTCTCTGTCCGACGGCCCCATTTTTTCAAACGGGATCCGTTTCGGGTTTAGGGTTTAGGGTTGCTGACAACCTCGCCAGGAACCTGTGGGACGCAGACAGGACGAGGAACAGACGGACGGCCTGTGGTGAATGAAACAATTTTGCATGAGTGATTAGTAAGCCGTAGAAGTTCATCCGGGGGGAAACCGATCACATCATACAAGACACAGTACTGTGTAGAACCGTGAGGACAGAGGTAGCTATACCTCTTGCAGGATGGTCGGTCATGTGGTCTCCTGTAGTGAATGGCATAGTTCTGCTGACCATTCACGCTTCTGGTGTCCATTAACTTCTGGAGTTCAAAATTGTGAACAACAGTTTTTCCACAGTTGTTTTCATCAAGCCATGGAATTGAGGATGCACACCACACAAGCCCATCTGAGCGCGCAAAAGTGTGGACCTATCGTATGCTTTGGGGCCAACGGCTAGCAAACAAACGGCGAAAAGAAGGACATCAAATACACTGTTGGGCAAGACTCTTCTGATGATGAAGAGTACAATCCTTCAGCTAGTCAGGAAGAAAGTTCGATATCTTCCATAAGTGTCGAGTGCGACAAATGTACTGAAGCTGCTTGGTTACCGATGGGGATGGTGTAAGTGAAAGCAAATTAGAGCGGGTTTTTCAATCTGTACAGAGTTTAGGGTTCAATTATGTTGGCTTTATACTGTTTTGTGATTCAGGTTTTGGCTTCACTGCCCGTTTCCTGAACTCGGACACCCAATGAAGCAGTATATACCAGGCAATGTTCACTACTCTTCCATCTGGACATTTGGCCAGGAAGCCTTGCAAGAAAGCAATGGTCAACAATGTCTTTCCAGTGCATGCAGACGAAAGGAGTGGTTGCGTCGCCCTTACGTACTCCTGGATTTTACCACGCCATTAATTGCTCCGTTTTTGACTCCACGTCAAATGTTTTTTGGTGGGCTTTTAGAGACAGCACCCATTGGTTTTTGATCAGTGGATCAGAAATCACTGGGTGCTGTCTCTGTCAGCTCACCAAAACGTGGAGTCGAAAACAGAGCAATTGGTGATGTGGCAAGATTCGGGAACACGTACTGGCGTCAAAACCACTTCGACCATCTCCATGTACTGGAAGGACATTGTTGACCATTGCTTTCTTACAAAGTTTTGTGGCCAAACATCCAGATGAAAGGGTATTGATCATTGTCTGATCTATGCTGCTTCCTTGGGTGTTTGAGTTCAGGAAATGGCTATTGAAGCCCATAAAATTTCTTTTCAAACTGTGTTCTTGTTGCAAAACATACTTTAACTGGCTTTCACCCACACCGTCCCTGTCATATACCGAGCAACTTCAATACTTATGGCACACTTCAGACTTATGGAAGAGCCAGAACTTTCTCCCTGGCTAGTTGAAGGCCTGCACTCCTTGTCATGATCAGAATCTTGCTCAATAGTATCTTTCTCCTTCTGGTCGTTTGTTCTCCAAACTCTAAACCCCAAACTGAACAAAAGGCCAACATTTTAGCGCGTTTTCAGGTGTTTGTGTGGTCTGCGTCCTCGATTCCGTAGCGCGATGAAAACAACTGCAACAAAACTGCTGCTAATATTGGTGAACGGTCGTCAGAACCGTGCCATTCACTACAGGGAGTGAATGGTCACCAGAAGAGTGGATGGTCATCATAACTGTGTCGTTCACTACCGGGAACCAGAAGACCTACTGGCTGGCCCGATGACGAGGGACCCTGTCCCAGACCATGGCCAGTTGTTCTACGGTGAAGTTAATTCCAATCCGTTGCGTTTCCTCGCCCTCGCCAACTCGGGAAGGGGGGGAGCAGGTCCGAGGACCGTGAGGGCACGTTTCGGAGCCCCCGTGCTGGTACGCAAAATTTCGACATCGTATTGTAGCGTGTTGGAGTAGTGCCATAACTAATTAGTAAGCTGTTGAAGGTCATCCGGGAAGAAACCGATCTCATCAACCGAGTCACAATAGTGTATAACTTGTCACTCTTCTGGTGAGCCCTAATTTTCCCCAGAGACTTCTGCTCCTAAGAGCTTGTCACTCTTCTGGTGAGCGTTCACCTCTCCCCAATCCTCTGGCGAGCATTCACTTGTAAACCCCAAACCAGTAATATGTTTGCCATTCAAACCTTCACTCGAAACCACTCTCAGATCTTTCTTTGCCGCTTTTGGGAGCTTAGTTCCCAATGAAGGTTCGTAATAATTTATGAACTGCTCACTGGCCATGGTTGTTTAGTAATACTGAGGTTATGAGAGGCATGACCCAGTGGTTAGGTCTGTTGCAATTTTTTTTGCAATTTTTTTTGGTACCGTTTTCCTATTTTTTAACAGGAGGGGACAGGTGGGTGTCAGACACCCTCTGATAATTAATTCTGGGGGAAAAACAGGGGCCATAAATTGCTTTTATTTTGCTTTTGGGATGGGGGACAATACAGGCAGGTGCCTGTATTTTTTTTATTTTTTTTGAAAAAAAAAATTTGAAAAAAAACGGACGCGTCCGGACGCGGACGCGTCCGCCATCCGCTTCCTTATATATATATATATATATATATATATATATATATATATATATATATATATATATATATATATACATACATATATATATATATATATATATATATATATATATATATACATACATATATATATATATATATATATATATATAATATCAGACATGAGGGTCCGGGCCGGACGCGGGCTTTGCGCGTCCGCGTCCGGCGCCCAGACCCGCGGTACCACAACATAATAATATTATTTATTATTTAATATTGCTGTTTTTTTTCCAGCATTCCATCCTTGCAGCTTTAGCTTCATCTGCATTTTATCCCTAGTTTTCTCCATCGCAATGGTGCAATCCGACCTTTCCAGTCTGTGGGACGAGGTAGACATTGTCAGGCGGGTTGCCGACAAGGCCAACAAGACCGGTCAGAAGATCGTGCGCTGCCGATACTGTCTCGTCGAGTTTGCTGCATCCCTCACTCGCCTTAAAGGCCATCTGCTCGGTGCACGTGCCAAAAATGGTGCCACCTTGAATGCTGCCCCTTGTGGCAGCACGACCGTCCCCAACAGGCAACGACTACTGGACACCTACGGGCCGCGGCTCGTGGCAGGGGAGAACACCATTTCGGAGGGCATTCTCCGATTTTGCACCGCTCCTTATGTGGCTGACCCAGAGTTGCTGCCTGCTTGGCTGGCATGCACGAGGAGAGGGAGTGCATCCTCCTCCAGTCCCTTTGCCCCTCATCCCCCTCAGACAGTTCTGCCTCATGCACCCCCATCTGCTCAGATTCCGGTGGATCCCGTCCCATCGCGTCCGCCAGTTGCCACTGCGGTTCCACCACCACCCACTGTTGCTCGCACTCCCCCAGTCTACGACTTTCTCATGGACTCTCCGCCACCCGAGCAGGCCCAGGATGCTACTGCTGGGGCCTTAGAGGATGTGTAAGAGATCCCTTCTTCCTTCCCTTCCCATCCGGATGACCTCCTCAGCCAGCAGTTTTTGTACCCCATGCCAGATGTTGCCCCTCCACCAGTGCACCCCACCTATGCTACTGCACCCATCCCTGCCAGTGCATCCCACTCTCCCCATTCCACGTCTACAGCCGATGCACCCACCAGTGCCCAGCCTGTCGCGTCATCGTCCATTCCCGTCACGGTTGGTGCACCGTGCTGGAGGTCCACCACCCGTCGCCCACCAGGGAGAGCCCTTGTGCAGCAGACCATTCGCGGCGCGCATCAGCCGCACATGGACAGAGAGGCCACACAGGCCGTGACCAGTCTGATTTACGAGCTGAACCTACCCTTTGCCATCACCGACTCTGAGCCCTTCAGAAGGGCCTTCCGCCTTGCACAGTCTGTCAGCCCTAGCTTGAGAGTCCCTAGTTCAGAGGTTGTCCTCACACACATGCTGAGGGATAGGGTTGAGTCCTTGTCTAGAGAGATGGAGCCTCTGGGTCGGCACTGGGCCACTTACGGTTGCAGCATCATGTCCGATGGCTGAACTGATGTTAGGAGGAGGCCGATTCTCAACATACTGGTCTCCAGCTGCATGGGCACACAGTTTCTGAGGGCAGTGGATTGCAGCAGGGGGGGGAGAGTCATATCTGCAGAGTTCATGTTTGATGTCATCAGGTCTTCCATCTTAGCCATAGGCCCACAGCATGTCGTCACGGTGGTGACGGACAATGCCACGAATTGCATTCAGATGGGTGTACTGCTAAAGGCCGAGTTCCCTCATATTGTTCATACCCCCTGTGCAGCGCACGACATAGACCTTTTGATGGGGGACATTGGAGCACTTCCCTAGGTTAGAGCCATCGTCCGGGAGGCCCTCTTCCTGGTGACTTTTGTCACCAGAAAGAGGCGTGTTCTTGCCATGTTCCGGGTGTTCAGCCATCTGGACCTCCGTAAGCCAGCCCCCACACGCTTTGCATTCGACTTGGTGGTCATCGACCGTTTGATCAGGTGTAGGGTGCAGCTTCTACAGATGGTTGCCAGTGATCTTTGGCGTGCCAGTACGTTTCAGCACACTGAGGATGGAGAGCACTTTTCTTCCACGGTGAGGGGAGACCAGTTCTGGAGGGATGCACAGACATTGTCAGGACTGCTTCGACCACTCTACATTGTGCTCCGCATGGCTGACAGCAAGAGGTCGACACTTGGATTGGTATATGACCTCATGGATCGGATTGGACAGTTCCTGCAGCTGCCCATCTTGCAGCCAGAGAGGTAAGCAGTATAGTAATGTAATTGGCCTTTATCTTTTCAGTAATTGCTAGTTTGTATTTCTGTCAATGTTAAGTTTTTTCGTAATGCCCTAAACCACATGCCTCTCACCTATAGGATGACCGAGCTGAAGTTCATCTGGGAGACGCCGTGGAACTACTTCCACAGGAGTATCCACAGCGTTGCACACATGCTGCATCCCCTCTTCCTCTCTCCGACACAGATCGCAGACAGGGAGCTCGAGGCCGATTGGCTTCAGTACATTCACAGGGTGGGTCCACACATAGGTTTGGATCCTATCAGGCTCATGGAGGAGCTCGTTGCATTTCGTTTCGGCATGGGCACGTTCGGCCACCTGGCTGCTCAGGATCCAGAGAGGAGGCAGCTTCCCATTACCTGGTGGACCATGTTCGGTAGCACCTATCCATCCATACAGCGTCTTGCACTGTGTGTCCTTTCTCAGGTATGCATTTCATTTCATCCTCCATTGCTGTGTTTCGTTGACCTTCCACCCGTGCACATGTGCTGAAGCATTTCATTGCACGTACCACAAGACTGCGCTGCCTCCGTGTGTGAGTGTAATTGGAGCACATGGGCACTCATTCACACGAGGAGAAGAAACTGGTTGTCAGTGAGTCAGTTGGAGCGGTTGGTGTTCTGTAGCACCAGCGCACGTCTCGCCAGGAGACTTCCGACCATTACGAGCGCATTGCAGGTGATAAGCTATTCTCCGATAGCATGTTGGTTGACTCCTGGTACGTTGGTTTCATTTCTTGATTAAGTTGTCTCTCTGACATGCAAATTTTAAACCTTGCAGTGACCACCACAATGCAAGCATCTCCATCTGCGGGTGCCTGAGCCATGGTGTGTAGCCACATCCCCATCGGTAAGCTCAACCTCGGCCCAAAGGCCTCGGTCCCGCACCGACATCGTATCAACACGACCCTAAACCTGCAAACAACAAATAATCAAGCAAACGTTCAGTATAAAAAAATACATTGCATTGAACAACATTACCGAGCTCAAATAGAGCTCAAAATACCAGAGCATACATCAGAACGATTCCAATTCACACATCATATCAAGTGCCAAAAAAAACATGAGTTAGGGCGTGGGATAGAATAATTTCAGTATGAGTGATAACAGGCGACTGACGTTAGCGTGGCAGTCCGTGCAGGCGTAAAGGAGTGCAGTGTGGGCCTAAACCGCGCCCCTAGCAGATGTTTGCACGATGATCCACACCTAAACCCTAAAAAGAATGGAATTAGGGCATGAAAATTGAAATTTGTTATACGGACGTAGATGGGCGGAACGGAGGTCACAGGAGTCTGTGCAGGCATGTGGAAATGCATTCTAGGCTCAGACATCACCTCAATCGGTTTCCAACAAGTCATTTTGTGAAAATGGCAAAAATACACAAGCATTTGGAATGTGGTCTTTAAATCTCACTAGGCATGTCGTAACGGCTGAAACTGACGCCGTAGGAATCACCGTGGGCATGAAGAAAGGTGGTCTAGAGCCAAACTACGCTCGATTTGGTTGCCTACAGCTCAATGTCAACACTTTCAAAAAATCAAGGCTACACTTACCAAATATTGAAAATTGGTCGTTTCGCTCTCCACGAAGCTCAGATCCCCCCGGCACCGTGCACACCACCTCCGTATCGCCGAGTAGATGCCTGCCGACTATTCACTTGCGAAGATCGGACGTCCACACCTCATACAAAAAAAATTTGCCTCCTCCACGGCTGGCGCGGTTCTGTCTGCGAGGGCCAAAAAATCGTATATTCTGATTTTTTTTTTCCAACGATTCGGATAACGATTCTTTGCTGCGAATGCGAATCGCGAATCGCGAATCCAGCTAATCACGATTCACTGCATCTATGATATATATATATATATCTAAGGAAGCGGACGGTGGACGCGGACGCGTCCACCGTCCCTGGACGCGTCCGTTTTTTTTTTTTTTGAAATTTTTAAAAAAATATATAGACTAAAAAAAGTTTTAAAAAATAAAAATGAAGCCACGGGTGCGTACGGCAGTATGGACACGTTCGTTTTTGATTTTTTTAATTTTTTTTAGGGTTTTTTAGTAAAAAAAAAAAATTGGACGCGTCCGACCCCGCGTCCAGGGGTCGGACGCGTCCGGGTCCGGACGCCAGACGCGGCCATTCCGGCTCGGACCCTCATCCCTGTTATTATATATATATATATATATATATATATATATATATATATATATATATCATAGTGGCACGTGGTACCGCCATTATGGTACCGCGGTACCATAATGGTGGTACCGCGGTTATGGTGCCGCCCTCAGACCAGCGGTACCAGCTCGGCACCACAAAAATAATATTTTTTATTATTTTTTAAATTTTTTTTTTTTTAACAAGCTAAAACTAGGTAAAAACTAAGATGTTACTGTACAGGGGGCACTGGGGGAGAGTGGACCCAATCGGAGTGCGGCATGTGGGGGAGCAATACATGGGGCACGTATAGTAGCACATGGGCACTGTGGAGGAGCAGACCATGGACCCAATCGGAGTGCAGCATGTGGGGGAGCAATACATCCGGACAGGTACACCGTCACATGGGCACTGTGGAGGAGCAGACCATGGACCCAATCGCAGTGCAGCATGTGGGGGATCAGCACATGGGGCAGGTACAGTAGCACATGGGATCATCAACAAAAGCAAATTGGGAAACAGGCTGTGGGGTTAAATAGGCACTCACGAGACAATGAGAGAGCCAGTGAGAGGGGGTGAGAGGCATTGTGAGAAGCTGTGAGGGAGAGCCAGTGGGAGGTTGTGAGAGAGAGGCATTGTGAGAGGCTGTGTGACAGACCGAGTGGGAGGCTGTGAGAGGGGGGCTGTGAGAGAGCCAGTGAGAGCCATTGAGAGGCTGTGAGAGGCTGTGAGGGTCATTTCGAGCAACAGGGTGTCGTGAGATGGCGGAGGGCGAAGCCAGGAGGAAGCTCGAGGAAGATGTCCGAAGGCACAACGAAAGGCATCAGAAGCAAGAAGCAGACATTGCAGAGATGCTGCGAGAGACTCGGCAGAGACACCCAGAGCTGCAGATCCCCGCCCCCGCTGTGGCCCCCGCCCCCGCTGTCGAGCTGGATTTGGATGAGAAGATCGGAATGAACTTTACACGACGGCAGCTCATCATGGTCAGGGAAAGGGCTGCCCGCCGTCGGGCTGACCAGGAGGCAACACGGGCTAACCGGGAGGCAGAGCGAGAGCGTCAAAACAATGCACCTGATGAGGGCGAGGAGTCAATGCAGGATCCATAGGAATGTTTAGCATAGATGGGGTCTAGCCGTATGTGGCTGACTGTTGTTATTTAATGTTCATCAGTAGATGAGGCAATATTTAGTGTCTAGCATGGTGTAAAGAACAGCCCCAGCCGTATGCGGCGGGAATAAGTATTGTAGTTTTGATACATCTGTTGAATTAATGTACGGTGTGTTTTTTGTGCAATGCGTGCCTTGTGTATTGCAATCTGATGTATGTGATTATGAAATGCTATCAAGGGGGTTGTATTTTTGTGTTCTGCATATGCACTCTGTACTGAAAACTGATTGAAAACACGCACACACCATTTGAAGTAAAACTGCAAGTAGAACATCACAATTATAAATTGACAAATACACATTGTGCAGTGAATAGAATACGTCCAACACTAAATATAAAATGAAAAATGGTCTGAATACTGTGTTCGACCATCTGGCCGCCAAACATGGAACATGATATCAAACTGCTAAAAATAAAATGACGGAGCTACAATCAATGCTCTGCCTCAAACTCAGATGAATGCTCCGGAGACAACTCAGGGCCCCGAGCTGACTCTCGCAACTGATATCTATGTTTGTCTGGTACTGGCATGGGCTGTGTATCCGAGGGGGAAGAGTCGTCATCCTCATCCTCCCAATCTGCCTCCGCATCAGCCCCCAAGCAGGCTAAACTAACAACACCTGCTGCAGCTGGCTGTAATACAGCACCTCTACCAGCAACTGGAGCCCTGTGAGGTCGTCCTCTCTTCCCTGGCAGTTTCTGTGCCCTGCCTTTCCTGTTCGGTGCACCCTTGGGCCTTGCTGGCCTCTTGCGGACGAGGGGAGCCGTCAATGCCTCATCACCCCCATGCAGATCACCTGGCTGACTAGGCTGAGCCCAAGCTGCGGCCGGCTGGGATAGAGTAGCCAAAGGTGGGTGTCCCTGTGCAGCTGATAGTGGAGGATAGGTCCGAGGAGTGTGTGCCCTTGGGCCTGCTGCTGGAGGAACTAGATGTGGAGGGGCCATCCCTGTAGGAGGCAAGTACAGCGGCGATAAGTACTGAAAGGGGCACTGTGGTGGACGGTATTGGTACATCCTGGGTGCTGCCAAAGGAGGAGGATGTGCTGTGGGTGCTGCCAAAGGAGGAGCCGGTGCCGTGGGTGCTACCAATGGAGGAGGATGTGCCGTGGGTGCTGCCATTGGAGGAGCGTCTGTAGATGTGGGTGCTGCAAGAGAAGATCTGGGCACAGATGGTGGCCTGCCATGGAGACCTGTTGCTACAAAAGTGGATGGCGATGAAGGGGCTGCAGGCCTCAACGGTATCGGTGGCACTGGAGGTGTTGTGCGGCGCACATACACCCTCTGAGGAACTGGAGGAACTGCAGGCACCTCGTGTAGCTGCTCTGGCTGAGACTCAGAAAAACAAACGAGCAATTACTAAAAAGATAAAGGCCAATTACATTACTATACCGCTTACCTCTCTAGCTGCAAGATGGGCAGCCATGAGCTCATATACCAGTCCAAGTGTTGACCCCTCGCTGTCAGCCATGCGGAGCACAATGTAAAGTGGTCGAAGCAGTCCTGACAATGTCTGTGCATCCCTCCAAAATTGGTCTCCCCTCACCGTGGAAGAAAAGTGCTCCCCATCCTCAGTGCGCGGAAATGTACTGGCACACCAAAGATCACTGGCAACCATCTGTAGAAGCTGCGCCCTGCACCTGATCAGACGGTCGATGACCACCAAGTCGAATGCAAAGCGTGTGGGGGCTGGCTTACGGAGGTCTAGATGGCTGAACACCCGGAACATGGCAAGAACACGCCTCTTCCTCGTGACAAAAGTCACCAGGAAGAGGGCCTCACGGACGATGGCTCTAACCCAGGGAAGTGCACCTATGTCCCCCATCAGAAGGTCTATGTCGTGCGCGGCACAGGGGGTATGAACAATGTGAGGGAACTCGGCCTCTAGCAGTACACCCATCTGAATGCAGTTCGTGGCATTGTCCGTCACCATTGTGACGACATGCTGTGGGCCTATGGACAGGATGGAAGACCTGATGACATCAAACATGAACTCTGCAGATATGACTCTCCCCCCCCTGCTGCAATCCACTGCCCTCAAAAACTGTGTGCCCATGCAGCTGGAGACCAGTGTGTTGAGGATCGGCCTCCTCCTGACATCAGTCTAGCCATCGGACATGATGCTGCAACCGTAAGTGGCCCAGTGGCGACGTAGAGGCTCCATCTCTCTAGACAGTGACTCGACCCTATCCCTCAGCATGTGTGTGCGAACAACCTCTGAACTAGGGACTCTCCAGCTAGGGCTGACAGACTGTGCAAGGCGGAAGGCCCTTCTGAAGGGCTCGGAGTCGGTGATGGCAAATGGAAGGTTCAGCTCATAAATCAGGCTGGCCACGGCCTGTGTGGCCTCTCTATCCATGTGCGGCTGATGCGCGCCGCAAATGCTCTGCTGCCTAAGAACTCTCCCAGTTGGGCGACGGGTAGCGGACCTCCAGCACGGTGCACCAAACGTGACGGGAATGGATGATGACGCGACAGCCTGGGCACTAGTGGATGCATCAGCTGTAGACGTGGAATGGGGAGAGTGGGATGCACTGGCCGGGATGGGTGCAGCAGCGTAAGTGGGGTACAGTGGTGGAGGGTGGACATCTGGCATGGGATACGAAAACTGCTGGGTAGGGTGGTCATCCGGATGTGAAGGGAGGGTGGAAGGGATCTCCTCACTGGAAGGCCTCGTCACTGGCATCCGGGGCCTGCTCCTGCTCGGGAGGCGGAGAGTCCATGAGAAAGTCGTAAACTGGGGGAGTGCGAGCAACAGTAGGTGGTGGTGGAACCACAGTGGCAACTGGCGGACGCGGTGGGACAGGATCCACCGGAATGGGTGCAGATGGGGGTGCGTGAGGCGGAACTATATGAGAGGGACGAGGGGCAAAGGGACTGGACGAGGATGCACTCCCTCTCCTCGTGCGTGCCAGCCAAGCAGGCAGCAACTTGGGGTCAACCACGTAAGGAGCGGTGCAAAACCGAAGAACACCATTTGGTGTTCTCCCCCGCCACAAGACGTGGCCCGTAGGTATCCAAAAGTCGCTACCTGACGGGAACGGACATGCTGGCACAGGGGGCAGCATTCAGTGTGCCACCATCTCTCGCGCGTGCGCCGAGTAGGTGACCTTTAAGGCGAGTGAGGGTGGCAACGAACTCTGTCAGGCAATATCGACAGCGCACTATCCTTGCACCGGACTTGTTAGACTTGTCGGGAACCCGCCTGACAATGTCCACCTCGTCCCACAGATCGGCAAGGTTGGAATGCACCATCTCTGTAGAAAGGACTGCGGAAAGAAGGCAGAGATCTCTGTGGATGCGATAGGAGTCGGAAGGCTTGAAAAAACCACAATAAAGGCCAAAATAGCAATAGCAGGGGAGGACGCAATCAGTGCAATGCGAAGACAGCCGGGAGGGCGCGGACAGTAGGGCGATGGGCATACAACAAAGAGGGCGCGGACAGCAGGGAGGGCGCGAACAGTAGGGCGACGGGCAGGGAGAGAGATGAAGCGAGGTGGGGGGATTAGGTTAAAAAAATATATAGTAACATATTAAATATTAAAAAATATTATATATTAAAAAATAATATATATTGTGGTACCGCGGATCAATATGGATCCGCGGTACCACACTGGATCCGCGGTACCGGGATCCGCGGATCCTGGTACCGCTGGATCTATGATATATGTATATATATATATATCATAGGTCCCGCGGATCTCGGTATCGCGGGACCATATATGGTACTGCGGTACCATATCGGTCGGCGGTACCAAAAAAAAAAAAAAAAAAAAATTTGTTTTGCGAAAATTACACAGGAATTTTTTTTATATTATGGTACCGCCCTGGTACCACGGATCCCAGGGCGGTACCGTACCGGCGATACCACTGTTATGGTACCGGCGGTACCATACCAGCGGTACCACGTGCCACTATGATACATATATATATATATATATATATGTATCATAGTGGCACGTGGTACCGCCATTATGGTGCCTCCCAAAAATCCGCGGTACCAGGGCGGCACCATTTTTTATTTTTAAAAAAAAAAAAAAAAAATTTAGTGGGCAATATGGGTATCAGCTTGAAGCTCTTGACGAGAGCAGTGCATTTATACAGGTTGCCAATGCTTTCAGCTACAAATTGTGTTAGATAACTAAATAATGCACCTCTCAGTTTAGTAGTCACTAGTTAACCGTGAGCTCAGATCTGTAAGGCCCCCGTTATGAGGCGAAGCCATTACTTAGCACAGTTGTTAGTATAGGGTCTACTGTGAGACCATGATGGTTATGAGATGGCTAGATTACAGTTTCTATATAGCAGCAAGTCTTAGGGGTTCGGGGGGCGTTAGCCCCCCAAGAAACGGGGGGTTCGGGTGGCAGTAGCCCCCCGAGAAACAGGGGGTTCGGGGGGCGGTAGCCCCCGGCAGGGGGTTTGGGGGGCCCGACGGTACGACCTCTTCATGATTTGGGGTTTGACTCCCTGAGCAAAAACACACTTTTTGGTGTTTTGCATCCCCTTGGTCCTTTGGCTGTTCGCTCTCGTCAGAACCGGCAACCTGTATTAATGCACTGCTATCGTCAACAGCTTCAAGCTGATACCCATATTGCCCACTTGATTTTTTTTTTTTTTTTTAAATTAGAAAAAATATTAAAAAAGAAAATTATATATTATGGTACCGCGGATCAGTATGGATCCGCGGTACCGGGATCCGCGGATCCTGGTACCGCTGGATCTATGATATATATATATATATATATATATATCATAGTTACCATACAAGACGTTCCGGGATTTTTTTCTAGAACGCAATTTTTTCTTTTGATATGGGTGTCAAAGAACAGCTCTTGGGATGGGGGGGTTTGACAATAATTTTTCTAAATTAATTTATTTTCTGCAGGAGCCTACAGATCCCTGATAATATGTAGGTATTGTTGATTCACTGAGTCCTAACGAATTGACTCACTAATTCACTGATTTAGGGTTTAGGGTCTGTACTCATCACATTGATATCAGGAGCATCAGTCAAGCAATGTGATTCCATACATGCACACATTGATATGCATACGCTTAGACTTGATTGTGCTTCAAGATTTTGTAGTCACTCGGTGATCAGGGACCTAGGCAATTGTCATTTGCACCCTAAGCCGTAAACCCTTAAACTAGCAATAGTTTACTTTTTTTAAACCTGATTCTTTGATACATTGAGATTTGACCAACAACTTAGATGTGACTGTTTCAAATTGCATTCAGGGTTTAAGGTTGACACCCGTATCCTAAAAAGAAAAACTATTTTGGAACAACGTTCCGAGCAAAATCCAGGAATGCGTTCTGGAACGTGTTCCAGAGTGGGCAATGCAACTTTGGTACAAAGTGTATACCACTTCCATTTCTCATTCTGTTAGCTTGTGTTAAAAGCTGACTGCGTATTGGCAATCTCCTAATTGCAGGGATATACTACGCTATTGCCTAACCTCCATTGTTTTGCAAACAAGTCTATTCTTCTGTGGATGTTGTCTTTATCGCTATGGAGCCCTTTTGTCATGGGCCTTGTTCAAAAGTTTAGTGTTAGCTAGAGAAATGACTTTCTCTAAACCTTAGACCATAAACATGGGAAAAGATACAAATATTTTTACAATCATTATTGGTTGCAGTCGAAGAACACTTCAAGGATTGCTTGAGGCCAAATCATTCATGATGATAAAGAGACAAGAGTTATACATATAGTTGAAGTTATGATCAAAATCTCAGGTGTTGAATCAATGAAGCATAAAAGACAGCAATAGACTAAAGCCCTACAAGCAATAGACAAGACAATAGGTTCTCCCACGAAGAGCCCAAGCAATACAAATCAATAATCTGAAAAATGAGTGTACAAATGCCCCTATAAATACCCTACCAATGAACCCTAAAATAGGAATTCAAAAGTAAAGGGAGGCAAAATGTGGAGGGAAAATAGTGCGCCCTCCTACGGGCCCCCACTCCACATGTAACCATATAATAAGGGGGCCCAAGGCCAGTCAATGTCATAAAAAAGGACCCAGTGCGGGTCATAAGCATATAAAAAAGGCTCTGGGGCCTGTACATGACTAATATAAAATGCGTAACCAGAAATATACATAACCAACAGTAAATGTAAAGAGGCCTGCGGAATATATGCAGAGTAGCCCAGTAGGCCTGTATCTTGTAGTCCGTAACTCTCCCTGGCTATAAAGAACATTGCCCCCAATGTAGGCAAAATAAGATAAGAACCAGTGGTAGAGAAAAATACTGCATCAAGATATCCCATCTGAGAAAGGAACATCAAGAGAAGCCGGAGCATCCCGAGAAGCAATGGTAGCTACAAGTGATCGAGCCTGATCAGCCAGGATAGGGGTATGGGAAAAAACATCAATGGGCTCCCAAGTAGCCTCCTCAATAGGACGACCATCCCACTGGACCAAAAACTAAACCTGCCGATGGCGACGGCTATGCAATAAGCGCACCTGTAAAATAGCAGCTGGCAGGAATGGAAAAAGCTCTGGATCTGTAGGAAATGAGGAATCTTGAGGAGCATCATCCTCAATAGCAGCACGTAATAAACTGACATGAAAGATATCACAAGCCTGAGTAGCAGCAGGTAACTCAAGACGATATGTAACTGGACTGAGGCGCTCAAGAATCTGAAAAGGCCCATAATAGCGCGGCGCAAGCTTCTCAGTAGAAGCAAGACCCTGTACAAAACGATGGCGAGCAAAGCGTAACCGGAGAAAAACAGTATCTCCCTTTGGAAACTCAACATGGCGCCGATGACGATCAACAATGGTCCTGTACCGCTGCTGAATATGCTGTAAATGAGTAGCAGCTCTAGTAATAATCTCCCGAGCACTCGAAAGATAAGATGAAATAGTAACAGGTGCATCATCTGGAGGAGCAGGTATACCGGGTAGAACTGGTGAGTATCCATGAGCAAGCAGGAAAGGAGAAACACGTGTGCTGGAACTAACAGAACTGTTATAACTATACTCATCCAAACATAAATGCTGATCCTAATCACGACCAGAAGGAGAAACATAATGTCGTAAATAATCCTCCAATACCCGGTTAATATCCTCAGACAAACCATCCGCAGAAGAATGATAAGCAGTGCCCATAAGTATCCTAACATCCAAGATACGCATAAGCTTTGTCCAAAAACTTGATGTAAACTTGGTATCCCGATCAGTAAGTATAGATCGTGGGAGACCATGTAAGCGGAAAATCTCAGAAATAAATATACGACCACGCTGCTCTGCTGTAATAGTACGTCTGACTGATATGAAATGAGCTTGTTTAGAAAACCTATTAACTACCACCAAATAAGAGTCATGACCACGCTGAGTACGGGGAAGACCTAAAATGAAGTCCATTGATATATCAGTCCACTGGCGGGAAGGAATAGGCCAACTTTGAAGGAGACCGCGAGGTTTTTCACGGGAATACTTGTTACGAAGGCAAAAATCACAAGTATGAATAAGGTGGGAAAGCTCACGCTTCATGGAAGACCAATAAAAATGTTCTTTCAAACGGAACAAGGATTTCTGAAAACCAAAATGGCCACCAACAGGAGAGGAATGGGCATCAAGGAGCTGTGGACGTATGTCGAGAGTGCTGGGAATACATAACAACCATAGTGAAACAAACGATGATTAACAATGGAATAAACCTGGTGAGGGTGAGAGGAAGGACGAGAGGTAGACGACATAACATCACGAAAGTCTGGACATGTGGCATAAGCCTGAGGAAGATCATCATACCAAGAGTGGGGAGACATAACAAGACTGTAAGTAAGAGCAGGTAAACGAGACAAAGCATCAACAACAGCGTTACTTTTACTAGGCTTATAATGAATATCAAAATGAAAGGACTGTAAAAACTGAAGCCAACGGTACTGACAATCACTAAGATCCTTTTGTGTATACAAATAACGAAGTGACTGGTGATCAGTAAAAACATCAAACGGAACACAATACAGATAATGACGCCACTTCTTTAAAGCAAAAATGATAGCAAGCAACTCTTTTTCATGAGTGGAATAGCGCTGCTCATACGAACGAAGACGATGGGATTCATATGCAATAACACACTGACGCTGACGTAACAAAGCACCTAATCCTGTGGAACTAGCATCAGTCTCAACAGCAAAACGTTGGGAAAAATCTGGAAGACATAAAACAGGGGCAGTGGTAAGCTTAACCTTCAAAGTATCAAAAGCTGACTGACATGCGGGAGTCCAAGCAAACGAAGTTTCCTTTTTCAACAAAGCATGCAAAGGAGATGCAAGAATGGCAAAATGAGCAACTGGTTTACGAAGATGGATGGCAAGACCAAGAAACATACGAACATCATGAACATCAGTAGGCACAGGCCATGAAAGAATAGAACGGACCTTACGAGGGTCGAGACGAACAGTACCACTAGTAACAAAGAAGCCCAAAAACTCGATTTGTACAACAGCAAAAGAACATTTAGAACGTTTAGCATACAGATGATGAGTAACTAACAAAACAAAAACAGAACGAACATGCTGAACATGAAGAGAGAGAGTGGTGCTATAAATGAGGATATCGTCAAAAGAAACAATGACACACTTTCCAAGCAGAGGACGAAAGATGTTATTCATGACATTCTGAAAAGTGGGCGGGCCATTGGTAACACCAAAAGGAAGGACACGAAACTCATACAGACCAAAGTGGGTACGGAAAGCTGTCTTGTGCTCATCAGGAGGATGCATACGAATCTGGTGATAACCGGAATGGAGGTCAAGTTTAGAAAAGGTCTTGGCTTGGCCTAATTGGTCAAATAGGTCATCCATATGAGGGATAGGGTACTGATTACAGATAGTAAGTTTATTTAAAGCACGATAATCAATACATAGACGTTTAGTACCATCCTTCTTATCAACAAGTAAAACAGGAGCACCAAAAGGACTGTGGCTAGGAACAATAGGGCCTTGACGTAATAAATCAGACACCTGACGCTGGACTTCCTCGCGCTCAACAATAGACATACGAAAAGGAGGACGAGAAGGAGGTGATGCAGAGGAAACAAGGTCTATATGGTGGTTGACATCTCGTAAAGGTGGTAACTGAGTCGGCTCTCTAAAAACATGCTCAAATTCATGCAACAGTTCAGAAAATACTTGTGGCAAAGGTGGTGCATCCGCAATAGGCTGAACTGGCTGAACAGAAAGAATAGCCGCACAGTGGGCCTTCGGGAGGCTCCGTATGAACTGCTTCCCGGAAATAAGCTAATAGTCCTGCCGAGAATCAATACCAGAAAATATATGCTGAGTACCATCATGAGAGAATGTCAATGTCTGCTGCTGGAGGTCTACTGTAACCGCACACCAAGGGATGCAAACCAATCAGCACCGAGGATAAGATCGTACTGTGTAAGTGGAATAATATGAAGATCTGCCTGACCAAGAAAGTCTCCAATCCGATATGGAAGCTGCTGATACATCTGTGTGCTAGGAAAAGAGTGTGCGCTGGCCACCTCAACATGCAGGGGATGAGGTGTAGTGACTGGCATAGCACGAATGCGTGTAGTAATATGACTGCTGAGAAACGAGTGAGTGCTACCCGTGTCAACAAGGGAAATAAACTCACGACCAGTGATACATACGCGAAGACGGATATGGCGTGGACCCGGCTTACCGGCCCAAGTAGCATAAGCAAGGTGAGCATGGCATACAGCTAGATCAGGGGGATCAGGAACAGGCTCAGTGGGTGTGGCAAACTGATCAACATGTGGGTCATCATCAAGAATATGAAGGCATATGGCAGAATCAGGACTATCATCAGGTGTGTCAGCATCATGGAAATAGACGGCAGTAGCAGTGGCAGGCTATCGGCAATCACAGGCGATATGATCAGGACTCTTACAGTTGAAACATAAGCGCTTTTTACGGATCTCAGACATCTCAGGCTGTGAGTAGCGACTAACAAAAACAGGACGAGGAGAAAAAGGAGGACATGGTGCAGAAGGAAGAGTGGACGAAGGTGAACTGACAGATGTGGGACTAGTAGAGGATGGAGAGGAGAAAATAGGACGTGTGAAAGGACGTGAAGGACGAGAAACAGAGGAAGAGATGGGAGAGTACTTGTGCTGCAGTGCGGTAGCAAGGGAGATGGCGTGAGAAAGAGTGAGTGGAAAAAAAGAAGAAACATCATACCTGAGTGCGCCTCGTAGACCAGCAACGTAGCGAGAGATGAGCTCCAATGTAGAAATATCTGGGAATAGATGGAAAGCTCTGTAAACCGTGTCGTATAAGCAGCCAAGTCACCAGTGTGAGATAAACTGCGAAAGATGTCGCGCTGTCGAATAAGCCACTGAGGATCAATCATCGCTAGGCGGAGTGCTGTCATAAACACTGTCCAACTAGCAAGGCCAGGGTGTGAAGCCGTCTGGCGAAACATGCGCCACCAAGTAGCAGCACGGCCCTCCAAATGTAAAGCAGCCAAATGTATCCGCTAAATGTCAGTCTTAGGAAACATAAGGAAGTAGGTCTCAAGCTTAGAATACCAATTCTCGAGTTCATTCCCATTGGATGACCCAGAATACACAGTAAGCTAAACCTTATCCTTAAAGTCTCGTGGCAAAGGACCAGAAGATGAAGGAGTCTCGGGTGGTGGAAATGTACGCTGTGGGGGAACAGGTGGAGATAGTGGAGAAACACTGGACTGTAATGATAGTGTAGCAATCTGGGCAGAAAGAGCAGTGAACGTCTCTCGTAACTCCTGGTGTAAATCAGTGCGTACATCACTCATGGCTTCCCTAAGATGATCTCGGAATTCGTGCCGTACTTCGTCAAGGTAAGTGGAAGACGGTATGCGAGGCTCAGAAGATGTAGGGGGAGTATCCATGGTCAAGGAATGCAGGAAGTGAAGAGAGTGTAAGAAAAGCTTAATATTGGAGGGAGTGGACTTTTGTCGTCACCCCAAATACGCTTTAGGTACACAAACGACACTAAGAGCAAGAAAGGAAATGACAAATGTCAAGAAAAGGTGTGGAAAGCAAGGAAAAACCAGCAAAGATACCTCTCGATAGAGCTCCAAGCGTGTGCGAAGAGCTGGCTGGAAAATGTGACCACAAGGAGAATGAAAGTGGGCGCTGGACAGCCTCCAATCAAAACTGAAATATGGCTGAAACTCTACTGGAACAATGGCTGAAAAATGTGATGAAGTAGGGCGCTGGACAGCCTCCAATCAATGTTGAAAAGATGGCTAGGAATCCTCTCCCTGAATCAAATGGAGGATTCAAAAAAAGAGGGAAAAGGATTTGGAACTTGGGCGCCGGAAATAATCTGCCCAAAAAAAAAAAAAAAAAAAATTTCCGGCCGCCAAATTTAGCGGAAGTACTTCCGCTAACTATCTGCTAAAGCTCCGCCAAGGAAAATGCTCTGATGGGAGTTGGTCCTCCTCCAAACTGTGCTGAATGTTGTTGAAGCAAAGAGACGAAAGCCCTCAGCAAAGAGAGAAAAATCAGCAAGGAAAATGGGCACCCAATCAGAAAATCAGATCTGAAATTCAGCAATCAGGAAAGTGCTCTGATACCAAGTTATGGCCAATCAATAAAAATGAGTGTACAAATGCCCCTATAAATACCCTACCAATGAACCCTAAAATAGGAATTCAAAAGTAAAGGGAGGCAAAATGTGGAGGGAAAATAGTGCGCCCTCCTACGGGCCCCCACTCCACATGTAACCATATAATAAGGGGGCCCAAGGCCAGTCAATGTCATAAAAAAGGACCCAGTGCGGGTCATAAGCATATAAAAAAGGCTCTGGGGCCTGTACATGACTAATATAAAATGCGTAACCAGAAATATACATAACCAACAGTAAATGTAAAGAGGCCTGCGGAATATATGCAGAATAACTCAGTAGGCCTGTATCCTGTAGTCCGTAACTGTTGACACCTCTGAGGAGGGTAGATGGGAGCCATCCCTGAACAGGAAATGAAATCAATGAGATGGATGAAACCAAGAAAGTGACGAAACAGATGATTTTTATGAAAACATCAGAAAGTTTGACGTCTGTGTTGGGATGAAAAGGTGTGACATTTGGTGTGTGAGACAAGAGACCGAATGCAACCGATTTTTCAAGTCGTACTTTTCTCCCTTATCTGACACACCTGGGATGATCAGCAGTTCAGAAAGTTTTGCCGCGTAACTGCAATAGGGCAACCAGAGTAGGATGACTGTAGATCATTTTAATAGTGAATTCAGGACGACTTTGCGGATCATTTTATTGGTCAGGTCTCTTGAAATTGTGGTTTCAATAACACGATAAACATCCTAGGATCTGTTGCTGGTACTAGGCATCATTTCTCTGCTTGGAAGTGTAAAATTGCAAAATTTTAGTTGCAAATGTCTATGCATATTCGTTGCACCTATTCTTGAGTGCTGATGACATGAATAGGGCTTTTGTAGCATATACCATGTGCTCTGCATGGAGTTGGTCTAATATTTGTGATGGGCTTAATGAAGTTAAAGATTGTATGTCACTTCTTTTATGTTTTTTAAGTACTACACTAGACTTAACATTGATATGTGAAGATAATGAGAAGATTTGGGTATGTAAATTTTGGACAGCCGGATCGTGTATTGGAATTTTGCAAGAACAACGACCTTCAGCTGATTGTTAGAGCTCACGAATGTGTCATGGATGGGTTTGAACGGTTTGCTCAAGGCCACCTCATCACACTTTTCTCTGCTACCAATTACTGTGGTGAGTTGTTTTGCAAGGAATATCTGTGATTTTCTGAGTAAAAAGTTGAATTAGGTTGACCTTTCAGTTTTGACATTATTTGTGTGACCATGAATTTCAACAGTAGATATTTTAACAGAGGTTCTAAAATTTATAGAAAAGGTGGCATGCATGACTAATGTTATATTGGTTTTACAATTCAGAACTCTGTTTACTGTCACCTTTACAGTAATGTATGTCATTTTCTCAGGTACTGCAAATAATGCCGGGGCCATTTTGGTGCTAGGGAGAGACTTGGTTGTTGTTCCTAAGCTTATTCATCCTCTTCCTCCTGCCGTCACATCACCGGAGTCATCTCCAGAACATCACATGGATGACACATGGATGCAGGTACGGGCAGGTTTAATTATTCAAATACACCAAGAGAATCAAAATATTTTTGGAAGTGAGATTTTGACAGTTCATCTAAAAGGTTCTCCTTTTTTTAATCTTTTACAGGAGCTAAATGTGCAACGGCCTCCGACGCCTACAAGAGGTCGGCCTCAGTCAGCTAGTGACCGTGGATCTCTAGCTTGGATTTGATAGATCTCCAGTTTCTGCCACTAGGTCCTGGCAAGTTTCATGTGCCTAGTGGTTTTATCTGTGTGAAAGAAATTGAGCTATAAAATTTTGTAAAGTATTTGCGTCTTCAATTTGTGAAGGTTGTACTCGTTTGAAATTCTAGGGCAGCTGTGATTATTGAGGTGACATATTAATTTCATGTACAGCTTCCATACGTCAAGCATCGATTGGTGATGTGTACTGAGAAGTTATTCCTGTGTATACACAAGTTGTTCAGATTGTGAATTTGTAATAATAAGACAGCCCAAAGTGTGCAATACTTATTATTTGTAATCTGATCAAGAAATTATTATCAAATTCCCAACATGTGATCTACAATTTTCCCTGAATGTTTATCATGTTTGGAGGTTTCACAGTGACGTTATCTGGAAGCTTGCCTGTCCAGCAAGCACTTTCAGTGTATGTTTTGAGCTTTGATGCTCGGTGGAATTTTATGTGGCATCTTGTACATTTTGCCTCTCAAGTTTGAAAGGGATGCTAATATTACTTCTGTGAGCACCTGAACAATTGATTAGCAGAACTATTTAAGGTTGTATGGACTAACAGGTGACCATTAACTGAACCTTGGAGTGTTAGCCAGCTTAAGCATGCAAAGTGGATCAAGAAAATTTTTCACTAGTGTCTAGTAGGTTATGTATACAGAGCTCGGTTGGCTAGTTCCATGAGGCCACGCTGGCAGTGAGTGAATGAGAATGACAACATATTTTAGACAGGGTTTTAGCAAAGACTTTATTGTGTTGCTGAGTGATTAATTTGCTTGATGTGAAGAACCTAGTATATAATCTGAACCTTGAAGCTGAATAAGAGTGTGATATTTTTTGCTTATTGATGAGGTAGTTATTGTGCTGTGTGGCACTTATTTTGTCTTTGCAAGATGGTTTTAGGAGACTTGACACTAAATCTACACTAGACAATGTTGAACCTAGAGTTGGATAAAGTGTTACACCTGCATAGCATTTGCTATGTTGAGCATAGTGAATCATCTAACTGCAGCGATGATTGCTATGCTCAGCATAGCAATTGAAGATTTCGCTAAGCTAATAACAACAAATTACAATGAAGCTTTATGTTTTAAAGAGCAAATTTTATAGAATTTACTAATTTCTTCTAAAAATATTAATGAGTTTTTAGTATTATCATTATTATTAACTTTTTTGAATATTTCGATGTTAAAAAAGATTTTAACAAAATTTAAATTAAGTGACAACGGTATTTCAATATTTGTAGTTCTTTTCTTGTCAAGTTTTAAAGTCTCAAAATGTCTCAAAAGGTAATTTTTAAGTTTGGTGGCAAGTTGAAAGGGTTGCAAACAAAAGACAACACAAAGAACATATACTATTTTAAAAGAGGCATTAGTAAAAGCAAATTAATAGGGTTGTTTATCTAGGTTGCACAAAAAACTAGAAAAGTTGATATAGAGAGATAAAAACTACTAGCTCTCGAATAGAGAGAGAATGTGTAATGAAGAAACAAGTCCAAAATGTGCTTTACTCTCAAAAAGATTGTTTGTACAATGGGAGCACACCTCCATATAGTGGTGGCTCGAGTTCTAGCATGAGGAAATGCTCAAATTTGATTGGAATCCATGATTCCACCTCTCATAATGATTGGACCTCAAGATTGGAACCTCTCTTCATGATTGGACCACATAGCTTGCACCCCTCAATTTGATTGGCCGAGTCATTTGCACCTCTGTGTGAAAAATTGTCAAAAATTGGCAAATCTAGCTTGATAAAAAACCATGTAGTATAATGTAGATTTTGTACATAAGTGGATTTCATGCATGTGAGGCCAAGATGGCACGTGGAAATCCACTCCTAATGTAGGTCCATAGGGTTGGTCATGTCATTTTGGTAGTGATTCCTAGTTTATAGGACCTAAATCCTAGATTTAAGGTGAAAATTGACCAACTAGCTATCTACCAAGCATGACTCTAGGAAATAGACTAGTGTTTCATTTTAGGGCAAAAAGGCTGAGTTAACTTCCTTATTACGTGCTGGAAATCCATCTAACTTTTGAATTTTCAATCTCTACTTGAAATATTTCATATTTATTTTTCTTTATCATTGTCTCTACAATTACATGTGCACTCAAAGACAATGCTCTCTCTCTCTCTCTCTCTCTCTCTCTCTCTCTCTCTCTCTCTCTCTCTCTCTCTCTCTCTCCACGTGAAGATCTTCTAGAGCCTATTGCATGCCCAAAAGGATGATTGTGAAGCCAAACCACCCAACCAACTGGAAATTGAGATTCAAACCCTAATCAATTTCACCCTTGAGCCATGTTGACTGAATACACAAGAGGAGAGGATCCTGGCAATTGGAACTAAAAAATAGGTGAGGTAGATGGGCAAGTTGCTATAAGTATATATAAGCCCCAATGGCTTAGGAATATTCCTTATAGGATGCCAATTATCAATCAATCAACTAGTTTGTAGATAACATAGTCTTGCTTATTAACCCAAGGGTTGATCTTAACTTTAAAAATGCATCTCTTTGAAGTGGTTTATTGAGGATATTAGCAACACATCCACTACTTGCCACATGCTCCAAAGATACCTCCTTAAAATGATGAGCGATCTCAATATGCTTTGACCTTGCATGGAAGATTGGGTTTGTTGCAAGGTGTTGGGATGAAATGTTGTCATTATAAATGATTGGAAAAACATCTAAACTCATGACCTTCAGCTCCATTAGTAGCCTTTTGATCCAAAGAAGCTCCTTTGTTGTTGTGAGAGCTTTATATGCGGCCTCGATAGAAGAAAATGAGATAGTTTCTTGTTTTTTTGACAACCAAGAAACAATCTCACCACCAATAAATCTTGCATAGGCACTTGTGGACTTTCTATTCCTCTTACCACTTGCAAATTGGAGTCACTAAAGGCATGCAAATCAATTATATCCCCTCTATAGAGAATTCCATGATCTAGAGTGCCCGAGAGGTATCTCAAGATCCTTTTTGCACTTTTCCAATGTATGACCAATAAATCTTGCATATATTGACTTAGCCTACATACACTAAACCATAAATTAGGTCTATTAATGGTAATCCACATAAATGAGCCTATAAGTTGCCTATAAAGAGTGATGTCCATGAAGGATCCTTCGTTACCTTTACTGAGCACTTTTACATCTTGCTCCATTGGTGTTTCTACATGCTTGCAATCTTGCATCTTAAATCTATTGAACAAACTTTGAGTGTACTTAGATTGAGTAATGAAGATTAAATCTGAACCTTAAGCACTTCTATGCCCAATATGACATAAGTTGGCCAAGGTCTACGATCTTAAACTCTAGAGATAAATCTTTCTTGGTTTTCTCTATGCCATCAATGTTACGATCACTAAGTATGATGTCATCTACATAAATCAACAAAAGTACAATGCCATTTACACCAAACTTGATGCTTGCTTCAAGCCATACAAGCTCCTTTAATGAAGATGACACATTTTACCTTCCATCTTGAGCTTGATGAAGCCTTGGGGCTGCTCCATGAAGATGTCCTCCTCCAAATAACCATCAAGGAATGCATTAGAACATCCATTTGTAAAAGCATCCAACCAAAATGTGAAGCAAGTGCTAGGATTAACCTTATGGTGACCATCTCGGGCACAAGTGCAAATGTTTCTTCATACTCTATGCCCCTCTCTCGAGCATATTGTTTGGCAACTAACCTTGCCTGCCTACTTACACTTCCATCCAATTTGAGTTTTAGCTTGAAAACCCATATACATCCAATCACATTCTTTCCTAGAGGTTTATCAACAAGGATCCATGTGCCATTTTCCATCAAATCATTGTATTCATCTAACATTGCTTGGAACCACTCTTTGGAGCTTAATGCATCTTCTACACATGAAGGTTCTTCAAAAATTGAAATGAGTGCAAAGGATGAGGATGGATTACCCTCAACTTGCTTACCCTTGTCTTGACATGTGAGCCTCATTGGCTCCATTCTTGCCCTTGATGACCTCCTTGGAGTGATTGGTACACTTGACTCTTGATCCTCCTCAAGATCAAGATTATCTTGATCCTCGGCCATCTCTCTCTCTTGCTAGATGATTTGGTTGATCCCTCAACAAGCTTATGCATCTTACTCTCATCAAATATGACATCTCTAGAAACCAAAAACTTGTTTGAAGATGGAATGTATACCTTGTATCCTTTGCTTGCATTGCCATACCTGAGCATGATCCCTTTGATTGATGATGGATTCTCCTTGGTCCTTGTCTCCAAAGGTGTACACACATAGAAAATGCATCCGAATACCCATGAAATGGCTAGTCAATACCCTAACCACTTCACCCCCAAGCCAAGGTGACTGAATACAAGAGAGGAGGGGATCCTGGCTTCTAAAATCAGAAAAGACAATGAGGAGATGAGCGAGTTCCACTAGGTTATATATTCTCCAAGAACTAGAGAATATTTCCTCTAGGATCCCTCCATTCCTATCAAAAGCAATTGGCCTCCTATTCTTGCACAAAGGCTGTCAAACACCATGAAAAGCCTCCATAGGTGCAATTGGAGTACCTGGGCCCTCATAAGATTATCAATTACATTACCGGCCAAGCCCTGAATGATGTGGCATAACTAACAATCTTAGACACTGGAGTATTGGTGGCTATCCATGTCAGAAATTATGTTGAATCCCACATACTAGACATGGAAGAAGCATTCTTCCCTCCTTGAACTACTTATGTCCATATAAGTTGATCGAGTTCATATGCTAAAGAACCATTTTTTCTTATAATCTGAAATGGTCCACAATATTTGGTAGACAAATTATAATGCTTACCCATACTCATGGTTTTAGAATCTTTTAAGATTCTAAGAAATACCATGTCATCAACTTTAAAATCTCTAGGAGACGGCATAGTGCTTAGTTCTATCCTGAGCACTACGTACAGTATCACGTGCCACTTGCAACATTTCTTGCATATCATGTAGGAAATCTGCAACTTTATGGATCTTAACAAACTTTCTCGTCAATTCTTAGGCTCTTCGTCATGGGAGTCCGACCCGCTGCAAGTTTGGGTGGCTTCAATAGACAACTCTTTCAACTCAACCAACTCTTCTTCGATTAGTGCCTTCGCATCTTCGAGCGGTTGCAGGGACTCGACTCGAAATTTATCAAGCATCTGGCCTTGGATGAAAAGATAAAATAATTTTGAACTTCCACATAGAGCCATGCTAGCTACTAATGCGAAAGGCTTGCGTAGGAATGACTCAACTAGTGGGAAATGTCGAAAAGGACTTATTGAAGTAATGACATGAATTAGAGGATTAGAAAGGTAGTAGAGAAATCGAGGCATGAGCCAAAAGAGAATATGTAAAAGCTTCACACCGCCACCAAGGAAGTAGACTCTTTGAAGGAAATCAATAAGGTGATTGAGGCCAAGTCTGCAAATTATCAGACTACTATTAATTCTTTAAAACAACAACTGCTGGATGCCAATAAGCACAATGTCGCTCTCCAGAAACATTTGTAGGAGGAGCGAGTGATACGAATAAAGGTAGAAACTGCACTTGCCTTGTGCAACAATGCAAGCTCTATCACAATAGACCTCTCAAAACTGAACGATTTCGGTCGATCAGCTTGGTGTTGTCTGATTCGAGCAAATCAATTTTCTCATAAGACTCATTGAGAGAGTCTTGAAACTTCCACTCTGCTTCTATCAGGTCCAAGATATTCCTCTGATTGTATCAATCAAATTCATATATACCAGCCACTAAATTCTTGGCTTTGCTGGTCATGGATGTAAACTATCGAGGCTAGTTGTCAAGTTCATCATCATCTTCATCAGTTGCCCCAGTGTCTTCTACTGCAGCTGCTCGAGCCTTGGCTGAAGTGTCGGATGGAGTTTCATCTTCATCTGAGGTGCTTGAATTCTTCTGCTTCTGTGAGGTTGAAGCAGAGGCTGGCTTTGTTGATTCAGCAGCTACAGGTTCATCCATATCCATGGCAATGGCAGTGGCAGTGTCAACGTCCATCGCAGTTATAGGTGCTACTAGGATTGGTGGCGCAAGTGCTGCTATGGTGGTTGTGGTAGGCATGGTCAGAAGACTGGATAGGTCGACTGGTGTTAGGGGCAACAGTCTTCCCATCAACGAACATTTCTCCTGATCGCTTAAAACTCCAAAATGCTCACACAGATGCGAGACTGTTGGCTGATTTTGACGAATTCCCAAGATACTCGGATAGAGCAACTCAAGAGCACCTCTCACCTTAGACCGAGGAGGTCTCTGAGGAGACGAGACGAATGAAGATTGAGAGCTGAGTACGAGAGCCGATGAATACTAGTTAGTAATGACAAGCCAGAACTATGTAAGCCTCATGGTGAATCTCAAAAGATGGAATGACCATGTAGGAATTAGTATTTCTAGGCAAATGTAATAAATGCAAGTAGACCCCTCTTAAAGAAAGTAGAGTGAGCCACCTTTTGATGGTGACCTCTTGTGGAGAGCATTATTCCACTTGTAATTTGTGAAATGTGGAAACTCCACTAGGATGCCACCTAAGGAGCTCTCTTGCTTATTTAGGAGACTCCCTCTTTGTGAAGAGCAGCTTTTTGTGTATTGTATCTACTCCATGCTAAAATGAGAAGAGCCTTCACGAGTTTGGTGCATCCATTGAGCTCCTTGATCATGCTTGTTTCTTGAGTGATGCAATCATGATCTTGCCCTTCTCTCCTTTGTGTGTGGTTGTGGATTGTAGAGTGGATTAGATTTGTTGCTTTTCTAGAGTGCACTAGTTTTCATTTCTTGTTTGTGGATTAATGTAGGAATCAGCATTCAAGTAAACTAAATAGGCTAGAAATGTGGCATAAATCTTGCATATCCTCCAACATTCTAGTTCTTGATGTTCTTGGGATGTCCAAGAATCAAAAGACTGGTTGGTTTCTTGATTCTTGGACTTCCAAAATGTTGTAGATTAGTTCTTGTTTTTTGTTTTGTCAATTTATACAAGTATAGTAGTGCTTAGGATCTCATGGCTTGCATCTCTGTTTGAATGTGAGTGCTTTCAAGAGAGAGCGACCCTGAGTGTCCTCTGATAGGCAAGACATAATGCTACAACGTCAATCCGTCCATTCTGCCTGGTTTGGGCATTATAATATCAAGAACACATCTAATTAATGCCATGAAGCCTGATAACAGGAAGAAATAGTTCTAAAGAAGTAAAGAATTAGCCAATAGATCCTTTGGAGCAGGGGATCTATAAACAGAGACAAGTGCTCCGACTGCCGAAAATTTCTCGTGTTTGATCCATCTCAAAACTGCCTTGTATGCAATGATGCCAAAGCATACAGGATTGTCGGCTAAAGCGTCTAATAAATACCCAAAATTCTGTACCGAAATGGTAGCATTTGCATCCATCAAAAAGATAACTTGATTGGCGTATTTACAAAACATTTTGAATGTGACATCCTCGATCATAGAAATTTTGTAGCCCTTTGTAGGTACGAAGCAGTTGCTCAGAAAATATTTATCTTCCTCCACAACATCTCTGTTCGTAGAAATGACTTTACCATCAAGTGGCAAACCCAGAGCTGTGGAGAATACTTCCTCCGAGACAGTTAAAAAACTTGCCTCGTACATGAATCTTAAAATCAACATCAGATACTGAGTATATGGAATTCATGAACTCAGCACTGATTTCAGAAAGGATGATTGATGGTTCCAGTTTCAAGCTTCCCAACCTGCATTGATCCAGAATGGACTGGATTGATGCCAGTCGGATTCCTGCGCGTGCTTTCCAGTTGATAGAAGAGCTGGATCCAGAAGCCATTTTGTCGAATAAATGACGAAACAATGCTGTATTAATTTTATGAACGTAGATCAGTAGTGACAGACTACACTCTGGAGGACTGTAGGAGTGATTCAGCTGGCAGTGTCCAGCGATCGCATCTGAACTCCATTCGAGCTGAGGAGAGTCGTGACTGATTCGCCTTCGCAAAACTTTCGTGAATCCGACAAATTCATCAGCCATAACACATCCCCAACAACAAGTTTGTTGTTTAATGAGATGAGTTGTAACAAGCTATAGAGATTACAATTCATATATGAGAAATTTATATATCATAATAAGTGAAGCTATTTGCTTCACCATATTAGAGTAAGATAATGGAAGTGTTCTATCTTTTTTTTTTGAATTTCTAATAAATAGATTACTTGTGCCTACATTCATCTTGTTCAAAAATTTTGTTATCACAATTTGTTGCATTATACTGAAGTAGTTGAAATATCCAAACATGTCTGAGTTTTATCATTCAATCCTTAGATTTTTGCAATTTTGAATGATAATTTGTCGTAGCTCAATCATAGATGTATGTCTGATAGTGTTTCTACATTGTCTACATTCGCATCAGAATCAAATATTTATTCGACATCATTATCACATAGTTTCAACATGATATCAAAGCTTGGTACCTAATCAGATCAAACTCATATGTTTGAGTGGCTCTAGAATCCGTTAGTTGTCGTAGGAATGTTCCAGTTCTGATTTTTATCAAAACCAGTACTACTCAACATTTGTTCATAATATTTGGACATTGCATTTGATCTTGTTATTACAAGGCTTGTTTTCTCATGAAATCTTCATCTTCAAATTCTATTGAAAAGTTAGATGAAATAATTACCATTTGTGAAAATTCAAAATGAGGGTTCGCCTACAAGCATAACCTCTTACAAATCTAGCTAAGATTGTTGAAGGACGAATGTCTTTAGAAAAAGGAGAAAAAAGAGCAGATAAGAGACTACATTTATCATTATATCTTAAGAACTCTCATATATGCAATGGTTTGTACCAAACCAGATATAGCATTTGCAGTCAGCTCTATAAGCTAGTACATGGTTAATCTTGATATGATCCATTGGAAGGCTCTTATGAGAGTCATGAGATATATTCGGGCAACAAATGACCAATGCATCTGCTATAGAGGAGTTGATAATGAAAAACTCCACATAGTAAGTGGATATACAGATGCAAGCTGGGAAGTATTGGATTAATTCAAATAGTCGATGGGGAGTGTAGCGGGTATTTTCTATCCACCTTCAACCCTAGATCCAAGCACAATCAAGCATCAAAGACTGAAGTAGATCTTTAACTGTCACGCAAAGATTCATTCCCATGAGAGCAATAACATAGTTCAAATTCAAGCACATGATTATCATTAAACAATTAACACTACAATCCATTAACACTAATCCAACCAAAGATCAAGCTTACTGCTTGCTCTCTCTCTCTCTCTCTCTCTCTCTCTCTCTCTCTCTCTCTCTCTCTCTCTCTCTCTCTCTCTCTCTCTCTCTCTCTCTCACACACACACACACACACACACACACACACACACAGACACACACACACATAAAAAATCTAACAAAATCAATTCCAACAATTATCAAATCCAATAAACATGAAAATCCAAATTAAACATGAGAGATAGAGCAAGAAAGAAGAGCAAGAACATCTGATGTCAATTCAATAGAGGTTCAATCTTCTTTATTGAAATGAGCATGTAAAATGAATCACAAAGTACCAATATATATATAGTGAATTTTAGGGCTTTGGGCTCAAATCCTAGTGGCCAATTTCTACCTCTCTTATTGTTTAAAATCTAAAATTTGAAATCTGAGGGGAACCCCTTTTTATTCACTAACTTGAATATTAAGCCTTACAACATTTCTTGCTGGAATGTTGTCATGGCTCTCGCCTTGGCATGCTAGCGCCCCAGAGGCTAGGGTCGGTCACACACTTGAAATGTAACCTTCTCAGATTTATCAATAAAGTGGGATTTTCTTCAAACTGACTCTGATTACCTTCTGGGTTTCAGTGTTCGGTAAAAGCGCCAGTTCTAAGTTCGCTTTCAAAATTTTTAACTTGGCACATAGCTGAGGGTCGTATCCCGGGACGCCAGCGGTATGCCGTCGGGACCATTCGGTCCGTGGCGCCAGTGATATGCTGTCGGGACCATTTGGTCCAGGAACTGGTTGTTTCCATATCTGTCGCGGCTTGTGGTTTTGAGTGTTCCTTGCATGAACGTGAATGGGTTAAGCTCTTGGGGAACGGGCTCTAACCTGTCGGCTGAGTTGGATGGCTTGCTTGGGTGGATGTTACCTGTTTATGGCTGTCCAGTCTGGCGTGGCGCCATGTTGGCTTCCAGCGCTCGTGACGAAGCTTTCAGTTGGTTAAGTCTGATGTAAGTCAGACTGCTTGCTTGGAATGGATGTTACTCGTTTGTAACGAAGCTTCGAGTTGGCTAAGTTTGATGTATGTCGGGCGGCTTGCTTGGAGAGAAGTCACCCACATCGGGACCCCCGATCTGGCATGGCGCCAGGATGGATCTCAATGTTGGTCTTCGGAACTTCAAGTTGGTTAAGTCTGATCGTTGTTGGCGAGTTGGCTGCTTGTATGTCAAGTGAGTTTGGATGGCAAGAGTTGAAGGCTGGGAAGCTAAGTCGTGGTTCCCGGCTCCCTTTGGGATGCATGCGCTACATGTGGTATCAGAGCCGATTGGCCTGTCAACTATGCGGATCTCACGGAAATGGCCACGGTTTGGGGTTCATCAAGACAACTGTTGTGCAAGGTGCTGCCCACAGTGTAAGCACGGGTGCGTCCACGGTCGGGGTGGTCGACAGAACGGGGGACTTGATGAGTCAAGGTCCTGCCCTTGAGGTGTAAGCACGGTCAGTTCTCGCGGTTCGGGCCTGGCGCTGTGTGCACGTAGGACGGATGAGGCAAAGTGCTGCCTAGGGAGGTGAAAGCACGGTCTGTACCTTGTGGGGTGCGGGGCGACATATTCGAACTGTACGGGTTAACCATTGTTACAGAGATGCTGCTCGAATTCGGGTGTAAAGCACGGGTGGTTAGCTGCCGGTGCGGGATAGCTGCCGATCGTTTAGCTATAAGGGCTATCGACCAAAAAGTGGTGGGGCGTGACTGAGGCAATGTGCTGCTTAATGATGAAAGCACGGATAGTTGGAGGGGTGTCCTATGTGGGCTGATTCCATGAACAATTTGTATGGGCGCGGCCAGACAAAGGTCCGTTGGTAGGACCATCTCAAAGGGGGACCTTGTCTCTGTTACTTGTTAGTAAACCTGCCTGAGTGTCTTACTTGTATGTATTCGTGGTGAGTCTTAGTAGTCGTGCTTTGCCTGGTTTGCATGATTGCTTGTGATACAAGGAGGTGATGTCTCGAGAAGGAACCTTTTCTTTTGAAGGCTGATACCATCAAACAAAGAGGACTACAGAATCTGTGGGGCGGATTTGCAGTTCAAGTACTCACACGTGAACGACAACGAAACGACTTAATGTTTGCAAAGGATGGATGGCTAGCCTGTTTTTTGATTTAGTTTCATTTGCGAGAACGCCCACCAGACGCAAGCAGGAAGTCAAAAGTTGGAAAGGGCCATTTCAGGGGAGATCTTCTATGGAGCAGTTGGTCTTCATTTTGGGACGGCCACCTTCGGAACTGAAACTCACTGAGCATGGGCGATATCCAGAATCTGTGCGGCGGATTTGTAGTTCAAGTACTCGCACGTGAACGAGACTCAATGTTTGCAAAGGATGGATGGCTAGCCTGTTTTTTGGGTTTGTTTCATTTGCGACAACGCCCACCAGACGCAAGCAGGAAGTCAAAAGTTGGAAAGGGCAATTTCAGGGGAGATCTTCTATAGCAGTTTGTCTTCATTTTGGGACGGCCACCTTCAGAACTGAAACTCACTGAGCATGGGTGATATCCAGTATCAGTTGAGTTTTTTCCTCAAAGGGGAAAAGACTAGGATCCTCTTCAGAGATTGGCAACAAGTTGGATCGAGCCATAATCCTAGTAGATGGGAGGCAAAGTGTTGCAAAGGCTTTTTGTCCAAAGAACTCTACTCTAAGTCCGATCAGCTGATTTTATAAGTGGAGGGAACTATCACACACACCTCTCTCTTGGGGCAAATTATGAATGAAAGTTGATCAAAATGGGGGCAAATTCAAGGTGACCTAGCCATACTCACATGAGGAGACTGGCAAACTTTGGACCTAGTAAGTTGACAAGTTTTTGTTGTGGAAAGGAAAGTTTGTTATAGGCTCTCTCTGGACCAGCAATGATGAGGAAACATATGAGTATGCTGGCTTGTGTTACGTGTAAGACAGCTGATCAATGAAGGAACTCTGAAAGTTGAGTCTTGCATGAGAGACTTGGTATTGTGAACGGACGCTAAGGGATAGTTCGCATTGAGATCGGACTAGTGCAAACTTTCGGTGCATGTGTCTGATTCAAAGGGAGCTACTTGAAGCCAAGCTCGATGTACACTTCTTGTTTTGACTGTGAGGCAACTGACCAGTGATGGAATTGTGAAAGTCAAGTTTTGCGCGATGGACATGGTGCTTCAAACAAACGCGAACAGATAGTTCAGATGCGGATCAAAACTGGTGCGACCCTTTGGCTTTCCACGAGGTCAATGGTTACATTTGGGCTGATTCAAAGAGCTACTTCAAGCTAAGTGAGAGGTGCATTGCGGAGTACTCAATCTTTGTCTACCTTAAAGAGCCAAGATGGAAAAGTATCAAGATCAGGTTGGGACAAGGAGAGAAATCAAGGTGCAGAAGCAACAAGGCACAGAGTGGACCATAAAGTGGGCAATCAAACGATAAATCCTTTGGCTCAGGGAGCCTTGATACCTGTGCGGAACTGAACAAATCTGGAGCTCAGGGAGCTTAACACAAAGTGCATCAAGGACAAATCAGGAGCTCAAAGGAGTTCCAAAGTCGAAAGTCAGAAACGACAGGGGCAAACATTTCAAAGAAAGGCTTCTGTCACCAGTTAATAAGGTTCTCGGGTTTTACGAAAGCGATATCAAATCTATGCTTTTCCCAGACAAAGATATATTTTCAAGTTATGTAATTTTTCAGTACAAAGAGCTGAGCCTCCGACTTGTGGTGTGCCAGCTTCAATGTTAATAAAAAGTGGCCAATAAATTGACTACTGTGCCAAGTAGCTTAAATGTATAGTTATTTTAATTGGAAGACATCTTTACTTTAATCTGACATCTGATGAGGACATCAGATTTAATAAAGGTGGGGTGGATGTTGTAAAGCTACCTTTACAAGCTTTACTTCCGGCGCCATTGGCGCCAGCTATGTCCCCGGTGCCAGTAGCGCCCCTGCTGCTCTCGGCACCAACGGCGCCGGCGCCGCTCTTGGCGCCACTATGACCAGAATCCAGCCGGCCCCAAGTTCCTATGGCTGAAAATCTTTGATCGATTCTAACGGAGTCCAGAGAGCTCAGATCGATGTGCAATCACTTCACACGATCTAGGCATGATTAAAGGAAGCCTGGGGATCAATAAAATCTAGAGAGAGAAAATGATATTCTAGAAAGAGAAAATCCTAGAGAGAGAAAAACGTGCTTTACCAGCTTGGGTAGAGTGCTTGGTATGAGGGGGGGTGCGGAATCCCACTAATACTATAGTGGAGTGCGGGTTGCGACTTAGGGCGAGCTCCAACCAAGTCTCATCCTCCCTTGCTGGATTGTTGTCATGGCTCTCGCCTTGGCATGGTAGCGCCCCGGAGAGTAGGGTTGGTCACACACTTTAAATGTAACCTTCTCAGAATTATCAATAAAGTGGGTTTTTCCTCAAACTGACTCTGATTACCTTCTGGGTTTCAGTGTTCGGTAAAAGCGCCAGTTGTAAGGCCGCTTCCAAATTTTTAAGTTGGCACATAGCTGAGGGTCGTATCTCAGGACGCCAGCGGTATGCCGTCGGGACCATTCGGTCCGTGGCGCCAGTGGTATGCTGTCGGGACCATTTGGTCCAGGAATTGATTGTTTCCATATCTGTCGGGGCTTGTGGTTTTGAGTGTTCCTTGCATGAACGTGAATGGGTTAAGCTCTTGGGGAACGGGCTCTAACCTGTCGGCTGAGTTGGATGGCTTGCTTGGGTGAATGTTACCTGTTTATGGATGTCCAGTCTGGCGTGGCGCTAGGTTGGCTTCCAGCGCTCGTGACGAAGCTTTCAGTTGGTTAAGTCTGATGTAAGTCAGACCGCTTGCTTGGAATGGATGTTACTCATTTGTAACAAAGCTTCGAGTTGGTCAAGTTTGATGTATGTCGGACGGCTTGCTTGGAGGGAAGTCACCCACATCGGGACCCTCAATCTGGCATGGCGCCAGGTTGGATCTCAATGTTGGTTTTTGGAACTTCAAGTTGGTTAAGTCTGATCGTTGCTGGTGAGCTGGCTGCTTGTATGTCAAGTAGGTTTGGATGGCAAGAGTTGAAGGCTGAGAAGCTAAGTCGTGGTTCCCGGCTCCCTTTGGGATGCCTGAGCTACACTTGTCCCAACCTGATCTTGATACATTTGCTTCTTGGCTCTTTAACGTAGGCAAAGATTGAGTACTCCGCAATGCACCTCTCACTTAGCTTGAAGTAGCTCTTTGAATCAGCCCAAATGTAACCATTGACCTCGTGGAAAGCCAAAGAGTCGCTGTTGTAAAGCTACCTTTACAAGCTTTACTTGCGGCGCCATCGACGCCAGCTAATGTCCCCGGCGCTAGCAGCGCCACTGCCGCTCCCAGCGCCAACGGCGCCGGCGCCGCTCCCGGCGCCACTGTGACCAGAATCCAGCCGGCGCCAAGTTCCTATGGCTGAAAATCTTTGATCGGTTCTAGCGAAGTCCAGAGAGCTCAGATCGATGTGCAATCACCTCACACGATCTAGGCATGATTAAAGGAAGCCTGGGGATCAATAAAATCTAGAGAGAGAAAATGACTTTCTAGAAAGAGAAAATCCTAGAGAGAGAAAAATGTGCTTTACCAGCTTGGGTAGAGTGCTTGGTATGAGGGGGGTGCCGAATCACACCAATACTATAGGGGAGTGCGGGTTGCGACTCAGGGGGAGCTCCAACCAAGTCTCAGCCTCCCTTGCTGGAATGTTGTCATGGCTCTCGCCTTGGCATGCTAGCGCCCCGCAGACTAGGGTCGGTCACACACTTGAAATGTAACCTTCTCAGATTTATCAATAAAGTGGGATTTTCCTCAAACTGACTCTGATTACCTTCTGGGTTTCAGTGTTCGGTAAAAGCGCCAGTTGTAAGGCCGCTTTCAAAATTTTTAACTTGGCACATAGCTGAGGGTCCAAGAACTGGCTGTTTCCATATCTGTCGCGGCTTGTGGTTCTGAGTGTTCCTTGCATGAACGTGAATGGGTTAAGCTCTTGGGGAACGGGCTCTAACCTGTCGGCTGAGTTGGATGGCTTGCTTGGGTGGATGTTACCTGTTTATGGCTGTCCAGTCTGGCGTGGCGCAGGTTGGCTTCCAGCGCTCGTGACGAAGCTTTCAGTTGGTTAAGTCTGATGTAAGTCAGACCGCTTGCTTGGAATGGATGTTACTCGTTTGTAACGAAGCTTCGAGTTGGTTAAGTTTGATGTATGTCGGGCGGCTTGCTTGGAGGGAAGTCACCCACGTCGGGACCCCCGATCTGGCATGGCGCCAGGTTGGATCTCAATGTTAGTTTTCGGAACTTCAAGTTGGTTAAGTCTGATCGTTGTTGGCGAGTTGGCTGCTTGTATGTCAAGTGGGTTTGGATGGCAAGAGTTGAAGGCTGGGAAGCTAAGTCGTGGTTCCCGGCTCCCTTTGGGATGCCTGCGCTACATGTGGTATCAGAGCCGACTGGCCGGTCAGCTATGCGGATCTCACGGAAATGGCCACGGTTCGGGGTTCATCAAGACAATTGTTGTGCAAGGTGCTGCCCACAGTGTAAGCACGGGTGCGTCCACGGTCGGGGTGGTCGGCAGAACGGGGGACTTGATGAGTCAAAGTGCTGCCCTTGAGGTGTAAGCACGGTCAGTTCTCGCGGTTCGGGCCTGGCGCTGTCTGCACGTAGGACGGATGAGGCAAAGTGCTGCCTAGGGTGGTGAAAGCACGGTCTGTACCTTGTGGGGTGCGGGGTGACATATTCTAACTGTACGGGTTAACCATTGATACAGAGATGCTGTTCGAATTCGGGTGTAAAGCACGGGTGGTTACCTGCCGGTGCGGGATAGCTGCCGATCGTTTAGCTATAAGGGCTATCGACCAAAAAGTGGTGGGGCGTGACTGAGGCAATGTGCTGCTTAATGGTGAAAGCACGGATAGTTGGAGGGGTGTCCTATGTGGGCTGATTCTGTGATCGATTTGTATGGGCGCGGCCAGGCAAAGGTCCGTTGGCAGGACCATCTCAAAGGGGGACCTTGCCTTTGTTACTTGTTAGTAAACCTGCCTGAGTGTCTTACTTGTACGTATTCGTGGTGAGTCTTAGTACTCGTGCTTTGCCTGATTTGCATGATTGCTTGTGATACAAGGAGGTGATGTCTCGAGAAGGAACCTTTCCTTTTGAAGGCTGATACCATTAAACAAAGAGGACTACAGAATCTGTGGGGCGGATTTGAAGTTCAAGTACTCACACGTGAACGACAACGAAACGACTCAATGTTTGCAAAGGATGGATGGCTAGCCTGTTTCTTGGGTTAGTTTCATTTGCGACAATGCCCACCAGACGCAAGTAGGAAGTCAAAAGTTGGAAAGGGCCATTTCAGGGGAGATCTTCTATGGAGCAGTTGGTCTTCATTTTGGGACGGCCACCTTCGGAACTGAAACTCACTGAGCATGGGCGATATCCAGAATCTGTGCGACAGATTTGCAGTTCAAGTACTCGCACGTGAACGACAACGAAATGACTCAATGTTTGCAAAGGATGGATGACTAGCCTGTTTCTTGGGTTAGTTTCATTTGCGACAACGCCCACCAGACGCAAGCAGGAAGTCAAAAGTTGGAAAGGGCAATTTCAGGGGAGATCTTCTATAGCAGTTGGTCTTCATTTTGGGATGGCCACCTTCGGAACTGAAACTCACTGAGCATGGGTGATATCCAGTATCAGTTGGGTTTTTCCTCAAAAGGGGAAAAGACTAGGATCCTCTTCAGAGATTGGCAACAAGTTGGATCGAGCCATAATCCTAGCAGATGGGAAGCAAAGTGTTGGAAAGGCTTTTTGTCCGAAGAACTCTACTCTAAGTCCGATCAGCTGATTTATTAAGTGGAGGGGAACTATCACACACACCTCTCTCTTGGGGCAAATTTTAGATGAAAGTTGATCAAAATGGGGGCAAATTCAAGGTGACCTAGCCATACTCACACGAGGAGACTGACGAACTTTGGACCTAATAAGTTGACAAGTTTTTGTTGTGGAAAGGAAAGTTTGTTATAGGCTTTCTCTGGACCAGCAATGATGAGGAAACATATGAGTACGCTGGTTTGTGTTACGCATAAGGCAGCTGATCAATGAAGGAACTGAGAAAGTTGAGTCTTGCATGAGAGACTTGGTATTTCGAACGGACGCTAAGGGATAGTTCGCATTGAGATCGGACTAGTGCAAACTTTCGGTGCATGTGTCTGATTCAAAGGGAGCTACTTGAAGCCAAGCTCGATGTACACTTCTTGTTTTGACTGTGAGGCAACTGACCAGTGATGGAATTGTGAAAGTCAAGTTTTGCGCGATGGACATGGTGCTTCAAACAAACGCGAACAGATAGTTCGGATGCGGATCAAAACTGGTGCGACCCTTTGGCTTTCCACGAGGTCAATGGTTACATTTGGGCTGATTCAAAGAGCTACTTCAAGCTAAGTGAGAGGTGCATTGCGGAGTACTCAATCTTTGCCTACCTTAAAGAGCCAAGATGGAAAAGTATCAAGATCAGGCTTGGACAAGGAGAGAAATCAAGGTGCAGAAGCAACAAGGCACGGAGTGGACCATAAAGTGGGCAATCAAACGATAAATCCTTCGGCTCAGGGAGCCTTGATACCTGTGCGGAACTGAACAAACCTGGAGCTCAGGGAGCTCAACACAAAGTGCATCAAGGACAAATCAGGAGCTCAAAGGAGTTCCAAAGTCGAAAGTCAGAAGCGACAGGGGCGAACATTTCAAAGAAAGGCCTCTGTCACCAGTTAATAAGGTTCTCGGGTTTTACGAAAGCGATATCAAATCTACGCTTTTCCCAGACAAAGATATATTTTCAAGTTATGTAATTTTTCAGTACAAAGAGCTGAACCTCCGACTTGTGGTGTGCCAGCTTCAATGTTAATAAAAAGTGGCCAGTAAATTGAGTACTGTGCCTAGTAGCTTAAATGTATAATCATTTTAATTGGGAGACACCTTTACTTTAATCTGACATCTGATGAGGACATCAGATTTTATAAAGGTGGGGTGGATGTTGTAAAGCTACCTTTACAAGCTTTACTTGCGGCGCCATCGGCGCCAGCTATGTCCCCGGCGCCAGCAGCGCCACTGCTGCTCCCGGCGCCAACGGCGCCGGCGCCGCTCCCGGCGCCACTGTGACCAGAATCCAGCCGGCGCCAAGTTCCTATAGCTGAAAATCTTTGATCGGTTCTAGCGAAGTCCAGAGAGCTCAGATCGATGTGCAATCACCTCACACGATCTAGGCATGATTAAAGGAAGCCTGGGGATCAATAAAATCTAGAGAGAGAAAATGACTTTCTAGAAAGAGAAAATCCTAGAGAGAGAAAAACGTGCTTTACCAGCTTGGGTAGAGTGCTTGGTATGAGGGGGGGTGCCGAATCACACCAATACTATAGGGGAGTGCGGGTTGCGACTCAGGGCGAGCTTCAACCAAGTCTCAGCCTCCCTTGCTGGAATGTTGTCATGGCTCTCGCCTTGGCATGCTAGCGCCCCGGAGACTAGGGTCGGTCACACACTTGAAATGTAACCTTCTCAGATTTATCAATAAAGTGGGATTTTCCTCAAACTGACTCTGATTACCTTCTGGGTTTCAGTGTTCGGTAAAAGCGCCAGTTGTAAGGCCGCTTTCAAAATTTTTAACTTGGCACATAGCTGAGGGTCGTATCCGGGACGCCAGCGGTATGCTGTCGGGACCATTTGGTCCAAGAACTGGCTGTTTCCATATCTGTCGCGGCTTGTGGTTCTGAGTGTTCCTTGCATGAACGTGAATGGGTTAAGCTCTTGGGGAACGGGCTCTAACCTGTCGGCTGAGTTGGATGGCTTGCTTGGGTGGATGTTACCTGTTTATGGCTGTCCAGTCTGGCGTGGCGCCAGGTTGGCTTCCAGCGCTCGTGACGAAGCTTTCAGTTGGTTAAGTCTGATGTAAGTCAGACCGCTTGCTTGGAATGGATGTTACTCGTTTGTAACGAAGCTTCGAGTTGGTTAAGTTTGATGTATGTCGGGCGGCTTGCTTGGAGGGAAGTCACCCACGTCGGGACCCCCGATCTGGCATGGCGCCAGGTTGGATCTCAATGTTGGTTTTCGGAACTTCAAGTTGGTTAAGTCTGATCGTTGTTGGCAAGTTGGCTGCTTGTATGTCAAGTGGGTTTGGATGGCAAGAGTTGAAGGCTGGGAAGCTAAGTCGTGGTTCCCGGCTCCCTTTGGGATGCCTGCGCTACAGTCGCACCAGTTTGATTCGCATACGAACTATCGCTTCGCGTTTGTTTGAAGCACCATGTCCGTCGCGCAGAACTTGACTTTCAAAATTCCATCACTGGTCAGTTGCCTCATAGTCAAAACAAGAAGTGTACCTCGAGCTTGGCTTCAAGTAGCTCTCTTTGAATCAGACACATGCACCAGAGTTTGCACTAGTCCAATCTCAACACGAACTGTGCCTTAGCGTCCGTTCGAAATACCAAGTCTCTTATGCAAGACTAAACTTTCACAATTCTTTCATTGATTAGTTGCCTTACACGAAACACAAGCCAGTGTACTCATATGTTTTCTCATCATTGCTGCAAATCCGCCCCAGAGATTTTGTAATCCTCTTTGTTTGATGGTATCAGCCTTCAAAAGAAAGGTTCCTTCTCGAGCCATCATCTCCTTGTATCACAAGCAATCATGCAAACCAGACAAAGCACGAGTACTAAGACTCACCACGAATACATACAAGTAAGACACTCAGGCAGGTTTACTAACAAGTAACACAGACAAGGACCCCGTTTGAGATGGTCCTGCCAACGGACCTTTGCCTGGTCGCACCCATACAAATCGATCATAGAATCAGCCCACATAGGACACCCCTCCAACTATCTGTGCTTTCACCATTAAGCAGCACATTGCCTCAGTCACGCACCACCACTTTTTGGTCAATGGCCCTTTGTTGTAAAGTTACCTTTACAGGCTTTACTTCCGTCGCCATCGGCGCCAGCTATGTCCCCGGCGCCAGCAGCACCCCTGCTGCTCCCCGCGCCGCTGTGACCAGAATCCAGCCGGCGCCAAGTTCCTATGGCTGAAAATCTTTGATCGGTTCTAGCGGAGTCCAGAGAGCTCAGATCGATGTGCAATCACCCCACACGATCTAGGCATGATTAAAGGAAGCCTGGGGATCAATAAAATCTAGAGAGAGAAAATGACTTTCTACTTAAAGAGCCAAGATGGAAAAGTATCAAGATCAGGCTGGGACAAGGAGAGAAATCAAGGTGCAGAAGCAACAAGGCACGGAGTGGACCATAAAGTGGGCAATCAAACGATAAATCCTTCGGCTCAGGGAGCCTTGATACCTGTGCGGAACTGAACAAATCTGGAGCTCACGGAGCTCAACACAAAGTGCATCAAGGACAAATCAGGAGCTCAAAGGAGTTCCAAAGTCGAAAGTCAGAAACGACAGGGGTGAACATTTCAAAGAAAGGCTTCTGTCACCAGTTAATAAGGTTCTCGGGTTTTACGAAAGCGATATCAAATCTACGCTTTTCCCAGACAAAGATATATTTTCAAGTTATGTAATTTTTCAGTACAAAGAGCTGAGCCTCCGACTTGTGGTGTGTCAGCTTCAATGTTAATTAAAAGTGGCCAGTAAATTGAGTACTGTGCCAAGTAGCTTAAATGTATAGTTATTTTAATTGGGAGGCACCTTTACTTTAATCTGACATCTGATGAGGACATCAGATTTTATAAAGGTGGGGTGGATGTTGTAAAGCTACCTTTACAAGCTTTACTTCCGGCGCCATCGGAGCCAGTTATGTCCCCGGCGCCAGCAGCGCCCCTGCTGCTCCCGACGCCAACGGCGCTGGCGCCACTGTGAACAGAATCCAGTCGGCGCGAAGTTCCTATGGCTGAAAATCTTTGATCGGTTCTAGAGGAGTCCAGAGAGCTCAGATCGATGTGCAATCACCTCACACGATCTAGGCATGATTAAAGGAAGCCTGAGGATCAATAAAATCTAGAGAGAGAAAATGACTTTTTAGAAAGAGAAAATACTAGAGAGAAAAAAACGTGCTTTACCAGCTTGGGTAGAGTGCTTGGTATGAGGGGGGTGCCGAATCACACCAATACTATAGGGGAGTGTGGGTTGCGACTCAGGGCGAGCTCCAACCAAGTCTCAGCCTCCCTTGTTGGAATGTTGTCATGGCTCTCGCCTTGGCATGCTAGCGCCCCGGAGACTAGGGTCGGCCACACACTTGAAATGTAACCTTCTCAGATTTATCAATAAAGTGGGATTTTCCTCAAACTGACTCTGATTACTTTCTGGGTTTCAGTGTTCGGTAAAAGCGCCAGTTGTAAAGCCGCTTTCAAAATTTTTAACTTGGCACATAGCTGAGGGTCGTATCCCGGGACGCCATCGGTATGTCGTCGGGACCATTCGGTCCGTGGCGCCAGTGGTATGCTGTCGGGACCATTTGGTCCAGGAACTGATTGTTTCCATATCTGTCGCGGCTTGTGGCTTTGAGTGTTCCTTGCATGAACGTGAATGGGTTAAGCTCTTGGGGAACGGGCTCTAACCTGTCGGCTGAGTTGGATGGCTTGCTTGGGTGGATGTTACCTGTTTATGGCTGTCCAGTCTGGCGTGGCGCTAGGTTGGCTTCCAGTGCTCGTGACGAAGCTTTCAGTTGGTTAAGTCTGATGTAAGTCAGACCGCTTGCTTGGAATGGATGTTACTCGTTTGTAACGAAGCTTCAAGTTGGTTAAGTTTGATGTATGTCGGGCGGCTTGCTTGGAGAGAAGTCACCCACATCGGGACCCCCTATCTGGCATGGCGCCAGGTTGGATCTCAATGTTGGTCTTCGGAACTTCAAGTTGGTTAAGTCTGATCGTTGTTGGCGAGTTGGCTGCTTGTATGTCAAGTGAGTTTGGATGGCAAGAGTTGAAGGCTGAGAAGCTAAGTCATGGTTCCCAGCTCCCTTTGGGATGCCTGCGCTACACCCTTATAGCTAAACGATCGGCAGCTATCCTTGAATATACCACCCCCGTGGACGCACCCGTGCTTTCACCGTTAGGCAGCACATTGCCACAGTAACGCTCCCACCAAATCTAGTCGATAGCCCTTATAGCTAAACGATCGGCAGCATACCCCCAATCGTGGACTCACCCGTGCTTTCACCGTTAGGCAGCACATTGCCTCAGTAACGCCCCCACCAAATTTGGTCGATAGCCCTTATAGCTAAACGAACGGCAACTATCCTTGAATATACCACCCCCGTGGACGCACCCATGCTTTCACCGTTAGGCAGAACATTGCCTCAGTAATGCCCCCACCAAATCTAGTCGATAGCCCTTATAGCTAAACGATCGGCAGCATACCACCCAAATAATGGACGCACCCGTGCTTTCACCGTTAGGCAGCACATTGCCTCAGTAAGGCCCAACCAAATTTGGTCGATAGCCCTTATAGATAAACGAACGGTGGCTATCGCACCCCACAAGGCACAAACCGTGCTTACACCAACCTAATGGTAGCACATTGCCTCATCTGTCCTACGTGCACGCGCCAGGCCCGAACCACAAAAACTGACCGTGCTTACACCTCAAGGGCAGCACCTTGACTCATCAAGCCCCCGTTCTGCCGACCACCACGACCGTGGAGGCACCCGTGCTTACACTGTGGGCACCACTGTGACCATAATCCACTCCCGACGCCACTGTGACCATAATCCAGCCGGCGCCAAGTTCCTATGGCTGAAAATCTTTGATTGATTCTAACGGAGTCCAGAGAGCTCAGATCGATGTGCAATCACCTCACACGATCTAGGCATGATTAAAGGAAGCGTGGGGATAAATAGAATCTAGAGAGAGAAAATGACTTTCTAGAAAGAGAAAATTCTAGAGAGAGAAAAATGTGCTTTACCAGCCTGGGTAGAGTGCTTAGTATGAGGGGGGTGCCGAATCCCACCAATACTATAGGGGAGTGCGGGTTGCGACTCAGGGCAAGCTCCAACCAAGTCTCAGCCTCCTTTGTTGGAATGTTGTCATGGCTCTCGCCTTGGCATGCTAGCGCCCCGAAGACTAGGGTCGGTCACACACTTAAAATGTAACTTTCTCAGATTTATCAATAAAGTGGGATTTTTCTCAAACTGACTTTGATTACCTTCTGGGTTTCAGTGTTCGGTAAAAGCGCCAGTTGTAAGGCCGCTTCAAATTTTTTAAGTTGGCACATAGCTGAGGGTCGTATCCCGGGACGCCAGCGGTATGCCGTCGGGACCATTCGGTCCGTGGCACCAGCGGTATGCTGTCGGGACCATTTGGTCCAGGAACTAGTTGTTTCCATATCTGTCGCGGCTTGTGGTTCTGAGTGTTCCTTGCATGAACGTGAATGGGTGAACGTGGTTCCTTGCATGAACGTGGTTCTGAGTGTGGGCGTCGGCTGGATTATGGTCACAGTGGTGCCCACAGTGTAAGCACGGGTGCGTCCACGGTTGGGGTGGTCGGCAGAACGAGAGACTTGATGAGGCAAGGTGCTGCTCTTGAGGTGTAAGCACAATCAGTTCCCGCGATTCGGGCCTAGCGCCGTCTGCACATAGGATAGATGAGACAATGTGCTGCCATTAGGTTTGTGAAAGCACGGTCTGTGCCTTGTGGGGTGCGGGGTGACATATTCGAACTATACGGGTTAACATTGATACAGAAATGCTGCTCGAATTCGAGTGTAAAGCACGGGTTGTTAGCTGCCGGTGCTGGATAGTTGCCGATCGTTTAGCTATAAGGGCTATCGACCAACAAGTGGTGGGGCGTGACTAAGGCAATGTCCTGTTTAATGGTGAAAGCACGGATGGTTGGATGGATGTTTCCCCGTGGGCTAATTTTGTGATAGATTTGAGTGGGCGCGGCTAGGCAAAGGTCCTACGTCCAGTCTCAAGGGGAATGTGGCTTGAGAGGGATCCTCTGTGTTTGCTTTGGTTGGTATGTTCGTTTGTGGTGTGCTTGTTTGGACCTGAATAACCCCTAGTTGCTTAACTTCTTCCAGGTGATCTGATCTAGTTGGGAGTTGAAGGAGGAGTTTACATTTGTGGGTGGACGACATACAAGTATGGAGAGGAGCTTCCATGGGGCAACCTCCAAGATTGGCCCAAGATTATTATTCCTATCCGGGAAGATCGCGGAGAGGAAGTCAGATTTCATGATCGACTCCGGAGCTTTCCATAACTATATTTCAAGGAGCGTAGTGGAAGAGTTCAGCTTGTGTTGTAAAGCTGACTCAGGTGCACCCAGCGTAAGGGGTGACGCTCCCTAAGGTCCCAGAGCAAGTTAGAACGTCAAGGACTGAGCCTCCGACTTGTGGTGAGCCAGTCAAGTAGTCACAAGTCATGAGCTAGCTCTAGAGCTCGAGTCATGGCCTAGTCATGAAGCAAGTTGATTCTGCCGCCGGGACGGCTCCCGGGACCCATGTCCGGGAGCCAGATTGATTCTGCTAGGCTTGCCAGGCTTAATCAACAAAATAAGAACTAAGTCCTAAAAAGCGTGCTTTAATAGAAAGCACTATATTTCAGGACAGAGGGGGTGCGCCGAACCACAGCAGAACTATAGGGGGAGTCCGACAAACAGAAACTTGGGCAGCTCAACCAGCGCTAGGAATCCAGTCGCCAGGTCTCAGCTCCCTCTACCAGCACGAGCTAGGCACAATGCTCAGCACATGTTGGTGGCCCCGAGACCTGTCAGTCTATGTATGAATGTAACCTCTTCTAGATCTAATAAAGTTGATCATTGGGGATGATTACCATTTCGGTTTCGCCTCCGGGACTGGTCCAAGTGGAAAGACCCTTACTACAACCTTTTTGCATCGCTGGCGCCTAAGGGTCCACATCACCGATGTGTGGCTTGCCGCTATGCCAATTGGTCAGTTTGGCGACCACTATGCCTTGGGTTTCATGTGTGGCTTGTCTTTGCCTTTGGTTGCCTTTTGGGGATGGATTCTGAGTTGGCTTTCGGGTTGGTTGGGATTCCAGTTTTCTTAAGTCTGAATGGTTAAGCTTGTTATGTTTCCGAGTTGGCTTTTATGTAAGTGCATGATGGATGAATGCTAGACTTAAGCGTGTGTTGGGGAAACCTCTCAAGTCCTACGCCCTTTGAGGCGCCGGCACAACATGTGGTATCAGAGCCGACTAGACGGTCAGCTACGCAAGTCTCACATGGATGGCCACGTTTTAGGATTTGTCAGGACAACTGTTGCGCAAGGTGCTGCCCACAATGTAAGCACGGGTGCGTCCATGGTCGGGGTGGTCGGCAGAACGGGGGACTTTATGAGGCAAGGTGCTACCCTTGAGGTGTAAGCACGGTCAGTTCCCGCGGTTCGGGCCTGGCGTCGTCTGCACGTAGGATAGATGAGACAATGTGCTGCCATTAGGTTGGTGAAAGCACGGTCTGTGCCTTGTGGGGTGCGGGGTGACATATTCGAACTGTACGGGTTAACCATTGATACACAGATGCTGCTCGAATTCGGGTGTAAAGCACGGGTGGTTAGCTGCCGGTGCAGGATAGCTGCCGATCGTTTTGCTATAAGGGCTATCGACCAAAAGTGGTGGGGCGTGACTGAGGCAATGTGCTGCTTAATGGTGAAAGCACAGATGGTTGGATGGGTGTTTCCCCGTGGTCTAATTATGTGATAGATTTGAGTGGGTCCGGGTAGGGAAACGTCCTACGTCCGGTCTCAAGGGGAATGTGGCTTGAGAGGGATCCTCTGTGTTTGCTTTGGTTGGTATGTTCGTTTGTGGTGTGGTTGTTTGGACCTGAATAACCCCTGGTTGCTTAACTTCTTCCAGGTGATCTGATCTAGTTGGGAGTTGAAGGAGGAGTTTACATTTGTGGGCGGACGACATACAAGTATGGAAAGGAGCTTCCATGGGGCAACCCCCAAGATTGGTTCAAGATTATTATTCCTATCCGGAAAGATCGCGAGGAGGAATTCAGATTTCATGATTGACTCCGGAGCTTCACATAACTATATTTCAAGGAGCGTAGTGGAACAGTTCAACTTGCCGACCAGAAATGTAACATCAATGCTCAAGGTAGAAACAACAAAGGGAGCACTGGATGCAGACAAAGCAACATTGAACATCCTGGTGCAAATTGGGAGATGGAAGGCTAAACTTAGCTTTTTGATTTTAGAGATGGATACCTTCGATGTAATTTTGGGCCTTCCCTAGCTAAATGAACATTATATTGCAGTTTTGGGTAGGAGCTCAAACTTGGTTCTCTTGGATTACAAGGGATAGATCTGTATGACAAAAGCTCTGCCTGGAGGGAATGCTAAGGGCACCGATATTGAACAAAATCTGGTTGCTGCATCTGTGATTAAAAGCGTGGCGAAAGGGAAAAGGTCAAAGTGCTTTCTTTGTATCTGCAAAGAGGTTCCAAAAGGGAAAAATGCACAACAGAAGAACTTGCCAAAGGAGGTGGCAGATTTGCTAGAGGAATTTAGCGATGTATTTCCGGAAGAACTCCCAGCTAAGTTACCTCCTCGAAGACTAGTGGACCATAAGATTGAGTTGGTACTAGGAACAGAACCAACTTCACGAGCACCCTACAGGATGACCCAAGAAGAGTTGGTGGAACTGAAACGACAACTTGGTGAATTGATAGACAAAGGATTCATTAGACCCAGTGCCTCGCCTTTTGGAGCCCCAGTGTTATTCATGGAAAAGACGGACAAGACACTGCAGATGTGTGTGGATTATCGCATGCTCAACAAAGGTACCATCAAGAACAAGTATCCCATGCCTAGAATTGATGACATGTTCGACCAGCTCAAACATGCCAGATATTTTAGCCGAATAGATCTCAGATCTGGATATCACCAAATTTGAATAGCTAAAGGCGATGAGCACAAAACGGCTTTTCGAACACGGTATGGGAGCCACGAATTCAGGGTGATGCCATTTGGTCTAACAAACACACCAGCCACTTTTTGCACGTTGATGAACAACATTTTTCAAGATTGCTTAGATGAATTTGTCATTGTGTACATCAACGACATCTTGGTGTTTAGTCGTAGCCTCAAAGATCACATTAAACATTCTAAGGACAGTCCTCCAACGACTGAGGAAGAACAACTTGTTCGCGAAAAGAGAAAAATGTGAATTTGTGGTAGAGGAAGTTGATTTTCTTGGACATGTTATAGGCTACGGACGAATTCGGATGGATCCTAAGAAGATTAAGACTATCTTGGATTGGGTGGCTCCTAAAACTGTTCATGGCATCAAATCCTTTGTGGGCTTATGTAGCTTTTACAGGAGATTCATTGAGGCATTTAGCAAAATTGTGGCACCACTGCTGGAGCAGACCAAGACTCATCTGAAGATGACATGGACACCGGAATGTGAAGCAGCGTTCCAAGAACTAAAACGACGGATCACTCAGGAACCCATCCTTGCCTTACTGCACTTTAGCAAATCTTTCGAAATACATACAGACGCGTTGAACTTCTAACAGAATCAGATACTATCCGAAGGCGACTGCCAACAACATGTAGTGCCTTAATCCTAATTGTAAAGTACAGATTAAGCATTTTTTTTAATTAGTTAGCCATATGTATATAATCCAATCCAAAACACAATTGTTTTGTTCTTTCTCTCTGTTATTACAGAGTATTGTTTTAGGAAGAACGCGACTTTGACTGCATTCAGACTGTATCTATTCGCGATTGAATAATCAATGTTTTAGTAATCTAGGTCTTGTATATTGTGATTCAATGCTTATTTTATTCATGTTCAGATTCTTTCTTGCTTGCAGATAAACTTATTCATAGATTAAATTGTCTCGTATGATTGATAGTCTGAGTCGATTGTGACACTCTAATCTCCGCACCTAATATGCTTCCACAAAGCTAAATCTAAAACCAATCTAATTCGTGCATGGCCATGGAATCGATTGTATTGATCCAGTGACTTCGAAACTGTGATCAAGTAGGACAGACTTCGAACTATCAAAGTTGGTCTGAATACAATAGACGTAGTTGCATGCATCGAGGATTCCCCACTCGCTTCTCTCTGTCGCGACCACACTCACAACACCAGACGAGCGATATAGCAATCCCAACAACCCATTCTCCATGCATTTCACACATTCTCACATGTTGAACTAGTCTACCGATTGCCATGAACCTGCTGAAACGAGAGTATCGGCCAAAGATTTGTTTTTCAAACTCTATATTACCTGCTAAACATGTTAGGACGGGTCTGACTCATTCTCTCCCAACTTAGGAGATCAGGTAGCAGGTTGGAGAGACTAACCTATGCAACAAGCTAATCCGTTGCACGGGTCCATGTTAATGTGCAAAATGACCCAGTGGCCCATTCTTGATGTCAAGAATGGTGCGACATCAAGAATGGGCCGAGTTCTCATTCATGTAAAGGTGCTCTTATCCCTCTCGCTTAGTGGCACTGTGGGAGTTTGGACTAGGTCAATAGATGCTTGCCACATGGTGAGCATCCATTGGCCATGAATTCTTGTTACGATGTACAGATCAATGATACCTGAGCATTGTGAGAGGAAGCTTGGACTCACACCTCCTTGAACTTTGATAAGGTATTTGCTCAATAATGTCATTTTGCTTATGGGATTTCGGATAGGGTACTGCTCTCACATGTGAACAATGTCTTTTAGATAGGGGGCACCACTTAACCCAACTTTCATGTGAAACCACCCTAAGATTAACAAGCTATGTATTTGGTTCCAGAAAATCTTTTTCTATGCAAGATAAGTTAGGGTGAGCATATTTGACATCCACCAGATTTTCTATGCAAAAGCATATTTGACACCACCATTGCAGTGACAGTGGTGGTTAGCAACCATCTAATTCTTCAAAATGGTGGTATCATTCATCACCTTTAGATTTGTGGGACATCACCACTGCCACGATAGTGGTGCTGGTAAATATGCTCATATGATTAAACATTGGAAAGAGTCCTAGTGGCAAGTATTCTAAGTGGTTGGTGGTGCTAAAAAAATAGAAATAAATAAATACTCGTGTTTGTGCCATATAAGGCTTAAGATATAGGCTTAAAATATTTCAAAAAATCATACGCTCGCACAAACATGCTGAATCGAAGGGAAGCTAAATTTGCAGGGAAAATTCATGCAAAGTTAACAGAGAATAAACACAAAATGAACGAGGGGAAGAGAGAACAAACAGAACAAACGCGGAATGAATGAGGGAGAGAGAGAACAAACACACACACACACACACACACACACAGAATGGAGGAGTGGTAGCAAGCAGCATGTAAAGAAGGCGGAGCAGAGGCACAGAAGGCGCACCGGACGCAGCAACAGCAGGCAAAGCGAGAGGAGACAGAGCGAGAGAGAGAGAGAGAGAGAGAGAGAGAGAGAGAGAGAGAGAGAGAGAGAGAGAGAGAGCGCTCCAGGCAAAGACAACAGCAGCCCAGGAGAGAGAGAGAGAGAGAGAGAGAGAGAGAGAGAGAGAGAGAGAGAGAGAGGGCCATACCCTCTTATACGCGTGCCACATGTGGGCCATACCCTTTGCCAGACACGTGTCAGTATGGGAACATATTGGGTTCAAGAATAACAACGCATGGCCACATGACAGATCGGCTGACAAAAAATTTACACACGTGTCGCACATGTGTTCAAACATGCTGATGTGGCATGACATGTCGTGCACATACTGGACGGTGGTCTGTATACCGTCTCCGTGTTGAACACGAATTGGTCGACTAAACTTTTTTCAAAATAGTGGGAACATGTAATTAGTGTAGCGCAGGCATCCCAAAGGGAGCCGGGAACCACGACTTAGCTTCCCAGCCTTCAACTATTGCCATCCAAACCCACTTGACATACAAGCAGCCAACTCGCCAACAACGATCAGACTTAACCAACTTGAAGTTCCGAAAACCAACATTGAGATCCAACCTGGCGCCATGCCAGATCGGGGGTCCCGACGTGGGTGACTTCCCTCCAAGCAAGCCGCCCGACATACATCAAACTTAACCAACTCGAAGCTTCGTTACAAACGAGTAACATCCATTCCAAGCAAGCGGTCTGACTTACATCAGACTTAACCAACTGAAAGCTTCGTCACGAGCGCTGGAAGCCAACCTGGCGCCATGCCAGACTGGACAGCCATAAACAGGTAACATCCACCCAAGCAAGCCATCCAACTCAGCCGACAGGTTAGAGCCCGTTCCCCAAGAGCTTAACCCATTCACGTTCATGCAAGGAACACTCAGAACCACAAGCCGCGAGAGATATGGAAACAACCAGTTCCTGGACCAAATGGTCCCGACACATACCGCTGGCGTCGCGGACCGAATGGTCCCGACGGCATACCGCTGGCGTCCCGGGATACGACCCTCAGCTATGTGCCAAGTTAAAAATTTTGAAAGCGGCCTTACAACTGGCGCTTTTACCGAACACTGAAACCCAGAAGGTAATCAGAGTCAGTTTGAGGAAAATCCCACTTTATTGATAAATCTGAGAAGGTTACATTTCAAGTGTGTGACCGACCCTAGTCTCCGGGGCGCTAGCATGCCAAGGCGAGAGCCATGACAACATTCCAGCAAGGGAGGCTGAGACTTGGTTGGAGCTCGCCCTGAGTCGCAACCCGCACTCCCCTATAGTATTGGTGTGATTCGGCACCCCCCCTCATACCAAGCACTCTACCCAAGCTGGTAAAGCACGTTTGTCTCTCTCTAGGATTTTCTCTTTCTAGAAAGTCATTTTCTCTCTCTAGATTTTATTGATCCTTAGGCTTCCTTTAATCATGCTTAGATCGTGTGAGGTGATTGCACATCGATCTGAGCTCTCTGGACTCCGCTAGAACCGATCAAAGATTTTCAGCCATAGGAACTTGGCGCCGGCTGGATTCTGGTCACAGTGGCGCCGGGAGCGGCGTCGGGAGCAGCAGGGGCGCTGCTGGCGCCGGGGACATAGCTGGCGCCGGAAGTAAACCTTGTAAAGTAGCTTTACAACAATTAGGCTTTTCTTATTTTTAGAAGCAGCAAAACTAAACCCTAAAAGGAGGCTTTTCTTCTTCTTGGAGCTATGGCGATGCATCAGATTCAAGTAACTTCACTTCATTTTGTCACAGCAGAGCTAGCTTTCATCGGGACTGTTCGCCAGGCATTTGGGTAGCTGATCTGATAATTTTGTCTTCCTAATTCTCGGGCTTCATTTCACAGTTAATTTCCCTGGATATGGCTATGCAGAGGAATAGGTTATTGGCAGGTGGGGTGCGGATTGCAGTAAAAGCTGACATGCTAAAGAACTGATTGGTCAGCAACTTATTTGTTACATTCAGGATGATGCACCTGGATCTGAAGGCGCATGGGATGATCTTCTTTGAAAATGCTTCATTTGAAGCGAAGTTTCTTCGCGATTGGCAAGATTAAGGACTATTAATCCGGAATAGAGGTACCAGACAGATAGGTTTTGAAACCCTAAGTGATCTTCTTGAGATGCGACAAACTTAGGCGTGCAGATTTACGAAGACCGCAACAGGTATATAGAAGGGTATGGGGTGGTTTTCATTGTTGTTATTGCACTTCTGACAATTTTGAAATATTTTTGCCGTGAAGTCTTGTACTAGATTGGACCCAACGTGCAAAAGAACAAATGCGAATGAAGTCTGTTGTTCCTACTATGTGGATTGGAAAGATGTCCTTATTAGGGTTAGTGGATCGATCGCCTGAAAAGCAAGAGAAACGCATCCAATTTCGCATCTTAAAGGGTCATTTAAATCACAGTAAGATCGGAATGCAGTTACAGAACATGTAGCGTTCTTCAAGATGGGGAGAAAAATCCTCCAACCTCTGGTGACGGGTCATTTACATGGGGAAACTTCAAATGCCAGTGTGACTAGAGTCTTTTCTTGGCTGCTGGCTCAGTGTAGGGTTTCAGGAAAGGACTTGAACTATGTTGCTTTTGACAGAACTATAAGACTCGTTCAGCCACTCTGGCAGATGAGAGCTTATGATTTGCTCTTCCTTTTACCAGTTTTCTTGAAAGCAATGCTGATCATGCACAAAGCATCTGACGCAGACTTTGGGGTTAGGGCTTGGAGACGGTACTTATTATGCGCTTCTTCTACTACAAAAAATATGAATGTCAATCTTGATAAACCAATTGTATACAAAATAAAGCATTTCGCAAAGCTGCGACTTTTTATTGCGTATAATTGTTTGCAGTTGCATATGGGACGTTCTTGAGTTTGTTGTTCTATGAGAGTGGATAAGATTTGTTTCTTCGTTATCCTGCTCTGGTAATGGCTAATACTTCTGTCAAGGCAGCAGGCCATAGTGGTTCCATTGCTGCATGGGGGAAATTGTTCAGACAGCTATGTGATGATGGACAGCTAGATAAAGCACTGCATGTTCTGGATCTTATGAAGCAGCGAGGATTGAAAAATTTCTCTCAGCTCCTACATCACTTTCTTCAGGGATGCATAAAGAAGAAGGATATAGAAGCTGGCCGGCTAGCAGATTCCTTTATGGTCAAAAATCAGTTCCATAGTGGATATTTGAGTAACCACCTGATCCGCATGTTTGCAATGTGTGGAAGTTTGGTAGAAGCTAATCAAGCTTTTCGCCGGATCAGGGAACTGGATACACATGCATGGGCCGCAATCATTTCAGCACACACAAAGAATGGCCAAACTAAAGAAGCAATCAAGTTGTACTATGAGATGCAACAGACTATACTGAAACCAAATGACTATATATATGTTATTGTTATTAAAGCATGCACAGTCTCATTAAATTTGACAGAGGGGAGGATGATACATGCAAAAGCTCGTGAAAATGGCTATGACTTGAACTTATTTGTGGGCAGCACGCTTATTGACATGTATGCTAAATGTGGATCCTTAGAAGAGGCCCAGCAAGTTTTTTGTGCATTGCCAAGTAGGGATGTAGTTGCTTGGAATACAATTATTGCGGCCTATGCCCAGAAAGGGGTTGCTGAGCAAGCACTTCAACTTTTCAAGGAGATGCAAGAGGAAGGTATTTGTCCAGATGGGAACACTTTTGTGAGCATTTTGAAGGCATGTGGAAGTATTCGAGCCCTTGATCAGGGCAAAATGGTTCATACACAGTTAGTAAATAATGGGTTGCTTGTAAATGTTTTTGTTGGGAGCTCCCTTGTTGACATGTATGTCAAATGTGGGAGGTTAGCTGAAGCACACGATGTGTTTGAGAAGCTACCCAAAAGGGATGTGGTTTCATGGAGCACTTTGATTGCAGGATATGCTCAGCAAGGGCTTGGTGAGCAGGCACTTCAACTCTACAAAAGTATGCAGAGCGAGGGTGTCAAACCAGACAAAGTTATGTTTGTGAGCATCTTAAAAGCATGTGGCAGCATAGCTGCACTTGATGAGGGTAAACTGGTTCATAACCATATTCGGAAATACAGACTGGAATCTGACGTATTTGTTGGGAGTGCTCTTGTTGACATGTATGCCAAATGTAGGGATTTAGTTGAGGCACGAAAAGTATTCAATGACCTGGTGGGAAAAGATATCATTTCATGGAACACAATGATTGCAGGATATGCTCAAAGTGGACTAAGTGAGCAGGCCTTAGAACTTTTCAAAGTAATGCAACGGGAGGGTACAAAGCCAAATGATATCAGCTTAGTGAATGCATTGAAAGCATGTAGCAGCATTGCTTCCCTTACTGAGGGAAAGATGATTCATAATATGATCATTGAAGAACAAGATGAGATAAAACCATATGTTGGGAGTGCCCTTATTGACATGTATGCAAAATGCAAGAAGGTAGATGAAGCACGTCTGGTATATAATAGCTTGGGCAGAAATTTAGTCTCTTCTAATGCCATGATAGCAGGGTTTTTGCACAATGGACTAGAAAAAGAAGCCCTTCAAGTATACGAGGATATGCAATGGCAGGGAATCATGCCAGATAGGACCACAATTGTGAGCATCCTTAAAGCCTGTGGAAGTTTGGGGGCCATCGACCAAGGTAGGATAATTCATTCTCAGACTATCTCATTGAGACTTGAATCGGATCTCTATGTGGGGAGCAGTCTTGTTGACATGTATGCAAAGTGTGGGAGTCTAGATGAGGCATCTCAAATATTTGGCAAGCTACCAAAAAGGGATCTGGTCTTATGGAACACAATGATTGCAGGATACTCACAACATGGACTTGGTCAGCAGGCTATTCAATTATTTGACAAAATGCAACAAGAAGGCATGAAGCCAAATGATGTGACATTTCTAAATCTTTTAAAAGCTTGTGGTAGCTTATTGGCGCTAGATCAAGGCAAGCTTATGCATGATCACATAAATGAAAATGGGTTTGATTGCAATATTCTTATTGAGAGCGCACTTGTGGACATGTATGCAAAGTGTGGAGCTTTAGAGGAGTCACAAGCAGTTTTTAGTAGAATGACCACAAGAGATGTGGTGTCATGGAATGCATTAATTGCAGGATATGCCCAGCATTGGCTTGGTGAACACGCCCTCCAAACCTTTGCTACATTGCAGCAAGAGGGGATGAAACCAGACAATGTCACGTTTCTGTGTATTTTGAAAGCGTGTTGCAATATAGGGGCTATAGATAAAGGCAGGCTTGTTCATCTCCATATATTGGAAATTGGACTTGCACTGGACGTGTCCCTTGTGAACACACTTGTGGATATGTATTCAAAATATGGAAGTCTGGATGAGGCATGCGATATATTTGAAAATGTTTTGGTAAAAGATGTAGTTACGTGGAATGCAATGATTGCAGGGTTTATTCACCATGGACATGCCGAACTGGCCCTTCAACTTTATCAGAAAATGCAACATGAGGGCATTCGGCCTGACAGCACTACATTTGTCAGCCTCTTAAAAGCTTGTGGTATGATGTCATTGGTGGATGAGGGCAAGTGTATCCATGCTGATGTAATCACCAGTGGGATGGACTCAGATATATTAGTGGTGAGGAGCCTTGTTGATATGTATGTTAAACTTGGGGCTTTCGTTGAGGCACAGAGAATACTTGATAGATCAGAAACAAAAGATGTTCCTTCCTGGAATGCATTGATAGCAGCTTATGTCCAGCAGGGATTAGGTCATGAAGCCTTTCATGTTTTTGAGATAATGCAAAAGGAGGGTATGGCACCTGATGGTTTCACAGTTGTCAGCATTCTCAAAGCCTGTTGTATCACAGCAGCTCTAGGTCGGGGGAAAAGAGTTCATGACCTGATCATCAAACGCGGGTTAGAAATGAGTGGATCCATTGGCAACAGTGTTGTTGATATGTATGCCAAATGTGGGAGTTTGGATGAAGCGCGTGATGCATTTGATAATTTGGCAGTAAGGGATGCGGCATCATGGAATGTGATGATTGCAGCTTATGCGCAACACGGGCTTGGTCAGGAGGCTATACTTTTATTTAATAAAATGCAAGAACAGGGCGTACAGCCAGATGATATAACCTTTGTGTCTCTTCTATCTGCATGCAGCCATTCGAGCCTTCTGAAAGATGGGTATTTTCTTTTCCACTCTATGCACGAGAATTTTGGCATTACCCCGAAAATGCCGCATTATTCTTGCATAGTTGACCTTCTTGGTCGGTGTGGTCAGCTTATTGAAGCAGAGGAGATTATCTTCACGATGCCATGGCAACCTGATGCTGCAATTTGGATGTCACTTCTGGGGTCGTGCCGAACACATGGAGATATTGAACTAGGAAGACGCTGTTTTGAGTCAATCTTGAGGTTGAATCCGACAAGTGCTGCCGCATTTGACTTGATGTCAAACATGTATGCTTCTGCTGGTAAATGGAAAGAAAGAGCAGAGATACTGAAGAAGATGAAGGTTACTGGAGTGAAAACAAATCCTGGGTGCACCTGGATTGATTAAGAGCAGCAGTGGTGTTGATTTTACGTTTTACTTCGCCCATGATAAAGGTATAGATTGGGCTGCTCAAGAGTCAGTCATACAAGGAGGAGAGAACCCCATGTCATCCCATAATATCTTTTCATAAAATTCCGAAGTGTTACTAATCTTATTTAGTTCAAGCATTCAAATTAGAGATATTAAAACTAGAGGGAAGAAATAGGCTCAGCGAGCAAAAGAAATGGGCTGGACTGAAAGGGGAGAAAGCTGGTCCAAAGTTCAAACCTCTTGCTGCAGGGGGTATGGGTTTTCCTGGCTAGGGGAACGTTTCTCCATGTTCCCCTGTTGGGGCCCTGCTAGTTCCTAGGGGTGAAATCTCGTTTCTTGGCAACTATGCATGCACTCTTCTGATTGAGATGCTTTTACTAATGGTATCACTATTGTGATGCAATATCTGCCGTGATTTCAAATTGACACTAAGGTTATCTGCCAGCCGAATGAAAATTAAAACTGGATAAGAAGTTCACCTCCAATATGAGGATGGTGCAAGTCCTTTTTGAGTGCAACTGTTGGCTTCTTACGAGAATCCAATCTATTGATTTTAAACTCCATATCATGGCACCTTCTAGTCATAGATGCATTTGTTTATCTGGAGGGGTTGAAAACCAAAATGGTAGGACATTTACTTCCATCCATAACACTGAGAAGTTTAGAAGTTGTTATTTTCCTCTGTTGGCTTTCAACCTATATTTGTGTTCATGTTTTGTTGCCTACATGATCTTATCATTTACAAAGCATTGCGACAGTTTCTTCTTTGATATTCCAAAAGTGTAAAGGAGAAAGACACACACATGTGAGAGCTTAGAGAGTTAGCGAGACTCTTGGCACTTAATCCTCATATGCTCTAAATTTGTAACTTAAAGCTTTGTCTATGCAAAAGTTTTGCAAGCAAAGCAAAAAACTGGTAAACCATATTCGATCCTTTAAATTTATGGTCCTTTAAATATATGAAAGCAACGTGGATACATTGCATGCTTGTCATGTGTTTCTACTCTTTGATGACTTAAACATGGATATATCATTTGGTTAATGCTATGCACAATGGACTTGATAGTCTAACTTTTAGCTAGCACCTACTTATAGCCAACACAAGGGCTTCAATTCTTAAGAGAGACTCTTACGTAGCTTTCGTCATTTACTACGATTTTAGGAATGTTGCGAAACATAGAACTATTGCTAAATGAGTCCACGTATCCAAACCAAAATGTACATTAGTTTGTTTGCGTGGCATGATTATTAAGATCAAGGCAAGCGTCTCAAGCATTTTTTTCTCCTTTTTGATAGGTATATGTAATTATTGATCCATATTCTAAGGGACTATAAGCTATGGGTTCACCTATTATTGCAAAAAAATTTGATTCAATTTTGAAAAATGTTTTGAGTCTTCAAGGTTCAACTCAAGAGATGAGCTCCTTTTGAGAGAAGCCATGGTTAACGTGTGGATGGTTCAATATCGACATCAAGTAGGTAAATGCCCAGTTTTGAAGTGCCTTTGTTCAAGATGACAAGTAAAGTTGCAAGCCTTGCCTACATGAAGATCTCATACATTTGTGCAAGCCGGAGATCTTGCTCGAGATTTAATGCTAATTTGTAGAGTTTAAAATTCTACATCAAGATTACAATAAAGAATGTAGGTTATTTTGTTTGTGGACAAAGTTAGGATTTCTTGCTTGCCATGCCTGGAGTGCTTGGGAGTGGAATTAAAATCAACAATCAAATCAATTGCATGATGGAGTAACTCAAATTTTTTATCTTGGATCTAAATATGCTTTGTTCTTGAATGATACTTGGAGCTCAAGGAATAAATTTATGCAAGTCACAATATAACCATTAGAGAAAGTTCGAGTTTGAAGAGACCTTTGAAAAAGATGCATTTTTATTTATTTTTCTCATTTGTGTTGCCATGTGGACCAATAGAAACATCGATATCAAGCTTCTACGTGACATAGCTTGTCTCAAATAAAGATAGAACAAGAAATCTTATGAGACGAGAAATGGCACAAGACCCAATTTTTTTTTGTGAGCTTACAATTTTTTGAAAATCAAGTAATTTCTAAATCCTAAATTCAAAAATGAATTTATTATTTTGCAAGATTGTATATTTTGCAAATATTTAAAATTTGGACGAAGTATTGCAAAATATTTTTAAAATTTTACACTAAAATGGCTCAAAAAATTAAAATATCATTTGTGTGCAATTTGTTATTATGAAAAATAGTTGTTAAATTAAGCAAGTGATTGTAAAATTTTAAAACTTATTTTTTTAAATTAAAAAAACAACAAAAAACACTTTAACATAAATTTGATAACTTGTTTATAATTTGATATTTGTATTTTAAGAATCAAGTAAACTAAACAAATCTAGTTTTCAAAAAGACATGCTAAATTTCTAACAAATATGATTCAACAATAAAATCATTTACTAAAAACATAATTAAAAACATCTAAGAAATAAACAATTTGTACATAAATACAATAATCTTTCGAATAAAAGAGATTTCTTTTAAAAAAATAAAATTGTGTTGAATGTCTTCAAATTACATAGTCTCAAATATTCATACAATAAAAAATTCTCAATTAGATCATTTGGATCTGGAGAAACAACCCTTCCAACCTCCATGTCTGTTAGAGGTGTTGTCCCGTCTTGAAGAATAATTTCTTCAATAACATTATAGCTTTGCTCAACGACACCTCGACCAGTTCTCCTTCATCACCAACGACACCATTGGCAGGTGGTTGAGGCTCCTTAACGAATGGAGCGATACCGTCCTCAGAGGGGCCCAACTTACCAATTTCTTAAAACTTGTCAGGCAAAACTGAAATACCACCTAGCCTCATCTTAACAAAACTTGCTAAACTCTCATCTAATTCTATAGCCGCAACAGTCTACCCTTTTGGATAGCACATGCACTAGTAGTGCCACTACCACTAATAAATAAATCTCAAAATCCAATCCGCGGGATGAGAACACATTTTAATCTTTTTACTTACAAGCTGTTGTGGCTTTGTTATGGACAAGCCACAGAACCAGGTCATCAGATTTTTTAAGTTTTTTTTGTCAAGAGTCATGCTTGGTAGGTGCATGGTAGATACAAATCTCATCATAAATCAAGGCCTAGATCCTACAAAGTAAGAATCACTACCAAATGGACACAACCACTCCTCTTGACTCATGGTAACCTACATTAGGTGTGGATTGACAAGTGGCACTTTGGCCATTCAAGTGTCTTAACAAAAAATATTAACAAAATATACAATATTCTACATGGCTAGATTTGCCAATGTAGGCAATTTTTCACACTCCTCCTCAAATCTAGCTTTGGAAACATCAATACTTTTATCAATCACTCCAATTGAAGATCTAAGATTGACAAATGAATCTTTAGGTAAAGATTTAGTAAACAAATCAGCCAAGCAAATAGATGATGACACATGTTGGAGCTTGATCTCTGTGGCTTGCACTTTCTCTCTCACAAATGATGAGCAATTTCGATGTGTTTGCTCCTTGCATGGAATGTAGGATTAGTTGCAAGTGATTGGGCTGATTGGCTGTCACAATAGATGACAGGAATCTCCTCCTCCATGAAAACGAAGCTCCACCTAATAGCCTTTTGAGCCACAAGACCTCCTTGCATGTTGATGTCAAGGGCCTTGTACTCGGATTCTGTGGAAGCTAAGGAGATGGTATCTTGCTTTTTGTGAAAGCCATGATACCACTCCATCACATAGAAAGGTGGCAAAAAGCACTTGTTGATCTTCTACCCACTTTGTCACCTTTTAAAATCTGAGTCACTATAGGCTCTTAAGCTAAGATTAGTCCTCTATACAAAATGCCAACTTTCTTAGTAGATGAAATGTATCTAAGAACTCTTTTGGCCATCTTCCAATGTGAAACTAGAGGACTTTGCATGAATTGGGCTTTAACTTTCCAACACTATAACTAAGATAAGGTCTAATTATAGTTAAATAAATCAAGGAGACAATAAGCCTTCTATATAATGTGATGTCCTCAAAGGATACTTCATCACAATCAATAGATGCTTTTACATGTTGCTCCATTGATGTCTCAATGCCTTTACAATTCTTCATTCCAAATCTATCTAGGATGGATTGTAGCATATTTAGATTGACAAATGAAGCTAAAATCACATCCTCTAATAACCTCTATTCCAAGAATGACGTTAAATAGGCCCAAGATCATACCATTTTAAACTCTTTTGCCAAAGCAATTTTTACATCTCTAATTCCATCTAGATCATTACCACTCAAGATAATGTCATCTACATACAAAACAAAATAATGAATCATGCCAACATGAAATCTTATGTACAATGATGGATCATAGGCACTCATTACAAAACTGATTGGAAATGAGAAAAGAGTTTGCCTAGAGTACCATGCTCTAAGTGCTTGCTTGAGCCCATAGAGGCTCTTCTTCAAGAAACACAGCTTTCCTTCATGCTTTGCCTTGATGAAGCCATCGGGTTGCCTCATGTAGATTTCTTCCTCCAAATAACCATTGAGGAAAGAATTTTGTGAAATCAAGTTGGAATAGCTCCGAATTGAAGGTTGTAGCAAGGCTAATGATCAACCTGATAGTAACAAGCTTAGCCACAGGAGCAAAAATCTCATCATAATCAATGTCTTTGGTTTGTAAGAATCCTTTTGCTACAAGCCTAGCTTTATGCTTACTTATTGATCCATCTTGATTATACTTCAATATAAATATCCACTTGCAATCAAGAGGCTTCTTCCCTTGAGGAAGATCCATAAGATCCCAAGTATGATTCCTCAATGAGAGCATCATACTCTACTTGCATAACATCCATCCCAACTTTTTAGACTTACACGCATCTTCATTAGCATGTTGGCTCATCTAACTTTGAAGTAAAAAGGTGTAAGATGTGAAAGATGATGAGCCTTCCCCTTTGATCACCTTGACCATCATAGGTGAGCCTAAATGTCTCGGATCTTGCCCTTGTAGATTTTCTTGAGTTCTTTAAAGTTTCCTTGCAGTCTTGAGGTGGATCTCCTCAAGTCCTTCCTTCAACTTGGGAAGATCCTCCTCCATCCCTAGCATGATCCTTGGCATCAAGATGTTTAGTAGCATTATTCAATCCAAATCACATGCATGTCCTTCATAAAAAATAAGATCCCTACTCACTATCACCTTGCTAGTGATGGGATTGAAGACTCTATCTCCTTTGCTATTCTCACCATATCCCACAAAGATGCCTTTGATGGAGGTTGCATCATCCTTCTTCCTTGTATCCAAGGATTGGTGTACATAGTAAGTGGATCCAAAACTTTGAGATCCTCGAGATTGGGCTTCTCTCCAAATAGAGCTTCAAATGGTGTGATTCCTCCAATGGCTTGGTTAGGCAATCTGTTGCACAAATAATTAGCACAAGTTATTGCCTCACCCCAAAATGGTTTGGGTAGAGAAGCATCTAGCCTTAAGGCTTAGAACACTCACAAAGAATTCTATTTCTCCTCTCACTCACTCCATTTTGTTGAGGGGTGTATGGACATGACAACTCCTTCTTTATGCCATTAGAACTACAAAAGTCAATAAACTTATTGGAGATATATTCACCTCCATTATCACTCCTTAATACCTTAATCTTGGTACTAAGTTGATTTTCTACCAAATTCTTGAACTTTACAAAAGAATCAAACACCATTGATTTGCTAGACAAGAGGTACATCCAACAATATCTAGAATAGTCATCAATGAAGATTACATAATACTTCGCACCACCATTAGACTCATGTGAAAAGCTATGAACATCCGAATGGATGAGTTCAAGAGGAGAGCTTGATCTTGATGTAGATCTTGAGAAGGGTATTTTGTGAGCCTTTGAGAGGCTACATGCTTCACATATCTTCCCACACTTTGACAAATGCTTGGGGAGTCCAACTGCAAGCTCCTTTGCACACATAGATTCCATGACTTTGAAGTTGGGGTGGCCCAACCTTTTGTTCCATAGTTCCACCTTTGATAACTCCATCTTTGCCAAGTTAACACTCTCCACTGCAAATTAGCATCAAGCTTAAACAATCTACCTTGCTTAAAGCCTTTGGCTATACATTCATCATTTCTAAGGATGGAACAAACTCCATGCTTAAATTGTACATCAAGGCCATTATCCATTAATTGGCCAACACTAAGCAAATTCTTGGTTAACTTAGGAACATAAAGAACATTCTCAAGATTCGTCCTTTTGGATGATCCAACATACAATGGAATGGTTCCTATTCCACTTATCTTACATTCTTGACTACTTGCAGTATAGATTGATCTATGTAAATCATTGTAAGAAAGTAAAGTGGAGAAAATGTTCTTTTGATATGTCATGTGGGAACTAGACCCACTATCAATCCACCAAGAATCATTGGTGTTGCTCTTGGATGATGGTGGTTTGTTGGAAACCATCAAGGATGACTCTGTTTCATCCTCCTCCTCCTGATGTGCAATGTTGCTTTGTTTGCTCTCTTGTGCCTTCTTCTTCTTGAGACATTCTGATGCAAATTGTCCTTTCTTTCCACAGAAAAAACATTTGTACTTGGACTTTTCTTTGATCTTGCCCTTTGAGCTTGAAGCCTCATCCTCCTCCTTGGTCTCCTTGAAGTGCTTCTTCTTGCCATTGGTCTTCTTCTTGCCTTTGAATGAGAATTAGCTTTCTCATCACCATCTTGCAGAGAAATAGCATTCATTCTTGCATTGGTATGCATCATCCTACACTCTTCAGCCACTAATACACTGTGAAGCTTTTCTATAGTGGGCAAAGTGTCTTGGATTGCAAAGCTTTGGACCAAATTTGAAAAGTCACTTCCTAGACCATTAAGGACAATTTGAACAAGCTCACCATCTTGAATCTCTCTCCAATGGAAGTTAACTCCCTATTGAGAGACTTGATTCTGAGCACATAAACGTGTGCATTCTCAACACTCCTCTTCATGCTTTGTAGAATCTGATTCCTAAGCATGAGAACCCTCAAAATGTTACTAGACTCATAGATTGATTTTAAAGATTCCCAAGCCTCTTTAGCATTGGTACAAGCTGATACTTCTCTCAATAAATCATTGCTTACATTCATCTTTACACAGTGAAGTGCAAGCCTAGATATTCTCTTGTATTTAGCTAACTCCTGTGCACCTAGAGGTTCATCTTCATCATCAATTAGAAACTCATAGAGATCCTGGAACAACATGAGTGACTCCATCCTCACTTTCCAAATAGCATAATTAGTAGAATTCAACCTCTCACTAGCTTCTAGAAGGTATGCTCTAGCAGATCCCATCCTATTAGTGGAATTCTACACACAAGATATAAAGTTTGTTTGAACTTGAAGCTCACAAAGGTTTCTAACTTGCAGTGTTTCACTCAAATGTTGACTTCTAATCCAACAGATGGACTTGTAATCACAGTTCTATCACTCCCTCACAAAGTTGGAATGAAGATAAGATGATGTGAAAACTACTCTCAAGCAAATCTTGCCAATCTTGGCTATTTTTGGACAATAGAATGACTCTATCTCTCTCTTTCACTTTGATGTACTTTCAAGACCTGTTTTCCACTTTAAGAAGGTCTGAAATCAGCCTAGATTAATTATTTATGATGAAACAAATTCAAAAACTAATTAATGGCAAGTGATCTTGGTAGCTTATCTTAGGATTT
>CM055100.1:66172321-66235655 GCA_029204225.1 Diphasiastrum complanatum
GAGTTGATTCTTCATTTTGAAGCAATTGGTGGCATAATGACCTTTCTTGCCACAATAAAAGCACTTGATCTTCTTCTTCTTGAGCTTGGATGATGAAGCATTAGAGGAATCATCTTCCTCCTCATCTTTGTCTTTGGATTTGACTTTGTCCTTGCTTGAGGATTGTTTGATGTTGGTTCTTGCCCCTCCCTTTGTGCTTATCCTTGGCAAAGAGAGCTTTGCCATCATTATGAGTGAGAGAAAGCTTGTCCATCCTCAAGAGCTTGTACTCTTGTCTTGATTCTTCTGAAATTAGCACACTTGGAGAGCCTCCAAACTTGGTAGCTCTCCTTAATGGCATAGGATTGGACAAGGTTATCAAATTCACTTCTCAAGCCATGGAGAATGACTTGAACTAGCTCATTTTGATTGATGGAATCACCAATGCAAGCAAGCTCTCTATGAATATCTTTTAACTCTCAAAACATAACTAGATGCACTCTCATCACTCTTTTGGCTACTTTGAAAGATTTGATTCCTAAGAGTGAGAAGCCTAGAGGTATTCTTAGCCTCATAGATAGTCTTGAGACAATCCCAAGCTTCTTTGGCTGTTGTACAAGTACCTATCTCCCTCAATATCTCATTAGAGACATTCATCTTAATGTAGTGGAGAGCCATCCTAGCTCTCTTTTTGTATTTTTGAACCTCTTGAAGAACTTGTGGTTCTTCTTCAAGGCCAAGAACTATGTCCATCACGTCTTGAAGGATCAAGATGGACTCCATCCTCATTTTTCAAATTGAATAATTTGAAGTGGTCAATTTTCACTTGGTTCCAACAAGGATGAACCCATTGAAGACATTTGAAGTGAAGAAAACTCAAATGGTGAATTGATTCTCACTAGATCTAACACTCTTAGCACGTGTGAAATACACTAAGAAACCAAATTTGACTCAAATACAATGATATTGCATGAAAAAATGGCTAAGATCTCAAACAGTGCCTAGATCACATATAGATGAGATTGGCAAGCATACAACTGTGATTTTGGATCAACCAAGCAATCTCTTGACCAATCCAAATGTGTCCACCCAGGTCTAGGTGCCCTACCTAACCCTCTTCAAAAGCTTATAACTTTTGATTGGCTCAACCAAATGGAATGAAACTGATTGCAACAGAAACTAGACAAAAATAGCTTCAAAACAAGCTATCAAAAATGGATCAAACATGAGAGAGAACTTCCAAATTGAAATTGGATGTTCCTCACACGTGTCTGAGCACCTGATTCCGTACAGTACCAGGTCAGACCCAATCAATGTCCTTTTGATCTCTTTTGATCCAAGATTGAACAAGATAGCTAGGAAAATGGCCTTGACAACTTCTAACTCAAGATTGATGAAAATTTTTTCACTTAGATGGATCAAAATGCATGGTAACCTTAGGTCTGCTCTGATACCAAGTTGAATTTCACACGTGTGGACTGTCCACTACATGTACTTGTGATCTCCTAAGGTGTGTAGATGCACCAAGATCAAGACTAGATTGAGATTCAAGATCAATCTTGAATCCTATGGCAAAAACACACTACTACATGCATTCAATCACTTCCAACTCTCACTCACACGTGTGGGAAGTATTAAAAAAATAATCTAAGTAAAAACAAGCTGCTCTCCTCGAGTAGAGAGAGAAAAATGCATCATGAGCTCTCGGGTAGAGAGAGAAAGCTAGAAATCCAATAACTCACAAAATCCATGAAATCACCAAATCAATTAGCTTCAAAATGAGGAGTACAATGATACTAGTAGGTCCACGAGCTACCACTATGCTTAACTATGATTGGACCATATTTTGTCACCTCTTGATCCTATTGGATCATTGATCCATGCACCTCTTAATTCTATTGGACTATATTCAAGCACACCTCAATTTCCTATTGGACCTCACAAGGTTCCACCTCTAAATCCTATTGGACCTCTTGGAATTCATCAAACAAAAACTTTACACTTGTCTACACTCTAATTGGCAAGTGTTTAGCCTCTTACTCTATTTTGGCTCAATAGTGGCATTACAAGTGGAAATGCATAATTTGCCATCTATGCCAAATTTATTCCTATCAACATCCTACACGTAGATGCTTGATGTAAAAAACATAAGACCCCTATATCTAACATAGATAATCTTTTTCAATTCTTCACACTCCTCCTATATGGGCACCCATATCCTGGTATTGTTCTGGTGTGTTCAGTATTCATAATGTTTAAATCATCTAAGTTCGAGTTTAACAAAAGACTCACCACACAATAATCTATCATTGAAAACCATGTCTAATAATGGAATGCCTTTCAACCATACTTAGGCACAGAAAACAGATATACTTCAAACTTTTCTAAGCAAGTGAGAAAATATACATATCTATCACCCTTGAACAAGCCATAAAGTTTGTCCAAATCTATGATGATTCGGTGGACAAGGGAAGGCCAAACAACCTAGTTTTGAGGAGCCTTCTTAGAGAGATTTTCAATTTATGAAAAAAGTTTTTAAACAAAAGAAATTTGATAAGTCTAATCAAAATGAAAGTCCTCATGTTTCGTCTGCATGGGCAAAGGGAACACAGTCAGACAGTATTGTAAAGAACCATTCAATAAAAAAAAAGATAAGCAAGTACACATGGTTCAAATCGTTAGTTTTTCCACTGATTCGTCAGCTACCGAAATAGAGGTGTTTTATGAAGATCATGAGCACCATTGCCAGTTAACTGCTGTAATGCTAGGGAGACCCTCCAGATTTGGGCCTCACGATCTATTATGTATGCATGGGAGAATTGGTAGTCAATTGGTTAGAGTAATGGTGGATGATGGAGTGACCCATAATTTTATCAATTACACCCTAGTCAAGAACTTCAAAAAACACCGAATCAGCATAAATAGCACCCATAGCAACATGAATGTCTTCTAAAATTCTTCCTCATAGTTTTAGCTTCATTGTTATTGCTATTTTCTTGTTATTGATATTTTCTTGAGATTATTCATTCTCTTCAACATGGACTACCAAAAGAATTTAAGTAGGCTTGTGATACATGGGAAGCCACTCCAATTCAAGGCACTTGGAGGAGTTGGGGATAATAGTAAGCGACATGAAGATGTGGCAAAGAGTGAGAAGAGAGCATTTGGGCCATGTCCCACTTATGTGAGTGATTTTGAAATCACCCTAATATTCATGCCCTATTTTTGCAATTAACCAATTAAGAACTTCACCCTCATGATTCATGTCCTATTTTCTCGAACTTGCCTAATCAAGAACATTAAAAAAAAACCCACACCATGATGTGATTCGTGTTCAACAAAGACTAGATTGGCATGTCACTCCCATGATCATTATGGGCTTCTTCCATATCCTTGAACAAGGGTGTACTTGACCTACTATAAACTCTATAATAATGATGCCTAGTGGTAACTCAATCATAAAAAACAAACATAACAAAAAAAAAAAGGCTCATTCCTCTTGTATTATAAGGGATGGCCTATTAAGGCACGCAAGCAGCAAAATAAGCTCATGCACCATGATGCTTGCTTCCCTTATATCTTGGCGTGCACTCTTCCTTCCTCCCTTGTGTGCTTCTATCTGATCTGTCATTTGTGAATTGCATTTAAATTATCTGTTTTGGGTAGTTGAATTTAGAGGCAGCCAGGTTGAATTTGCTGAATTTTGATTCTTGTGTGGTCTAATTATAGAGGTTGGCATATACGACCAATTCAAAACAAATGGTACTGTATGGTAGAAAGAAGTTGCATTCCTTCTCTTGATCTCTTGTATAAATTGAGCAGCTTGGTGGCTTCTCATGCAGCACTGGTACTTCCTCTGGCTCCTCTCCACAAAAGCTGCTGCAAACTTCAATAGCAGAGCAGACTTAGAGCAACCCTGAGCCAATAATTTGTGCTTGTATTGCATTCTTATTGTTATTAGGTGCAGGGTGGCCATTAACTGTTAGTTCAATACCACAAGCTGGATGGGGTATGCTTGCATTTCCACCGTTGTGCAATTGGCACTATGCTTGTTGTTTGTCAGCTATGTAGGCGCCAAGGATATTGATTTTTCCCTGGTGGGTTATTCCCCAGAGCACCTACAGTCTGAGGAGAGCCTCTTGGAGCTATTTGAATCATGGATAGAAGAACATAGCAAATTCTACAAAGGATTTGAGGAAAAGAAGAACAGGTTTGAGGTCTTCAAGGACAATCTCAAGTTTATCCACGAAGTAAATTCCAACGATGACGTCAGCTACTGGCTGGGCTTGAACAAGTTCACGGATATGAGACATGAAGAATTCAAGGCTCAGTACCTTGGCTTCAAAAAGGACATCTCTAACCTTTTGAAAAGTGCAGCCAGAAATTCTGAATTTAAATATGAGAAGGTGGAGGCTGTGCCTTCTTCCGTGGATTGGAGAAGCAAAGGTGGAGTCACTAATGTAAAGGACCAGGGATCTTGCGGTGAGTATCAATCTGCAACTCATGTTCTTGCACCACTTTTTTTGCTGCAAATGATGGGGTGACAAAAAGCTATCAATAGATATATATGGACCACATTGGTGAATTTGCAGATTTCAGTTTGAATCCAAACAGTTGTTATATCTTAAACGAAGCTTGCTGTCCCTTTGAAGGAATTATTGCCCTTTTTGGTCTCATGCCTGAGCTATTCAGAAGCGGCAATTGGTAGTTTTTGTTGAGATCCAATTAACTTGTCCCGATTGCTACCTCAAACAATATAATACTCTCTCGGTAGACGAAGTTTAATGCCTGATCTATGATCATAGATTCCTTGCATTTTCATCATAAGTATACGGTGGATCTGGATACCACTAATCCATTCTTGTGCCATGAGATGGGAGTCTGAGGAACATGATGCATGGGATGGAGACATCGATCCTTCCAAATAAATTATTCTAATATGTATTTTATCAACGTAGAAGGCGTTTGACTTGTGGTTGTTCGTTGTTGAGCAACCACAGGTGCTGCGTAGTTCTGAAGGAGATAGGAACTTCTGGAGATCATGAATGATGTTGCCGTTGATAAGAGATCTCAAGGTTCCCACCTTGATATTTTAGCCTTTATTGGCATGCACAAGGACATAGGAGATTGCAAAGGTCAAATAGTGTATCTTGATGCGAATCTAATACGGGCATAGATAACATGACATCGTTTCGTTTGATGTGGTAGATCAATTAGATTCAAAAGTTATGTTTCTGGTCATCATCATACTTGAAATGTATGTTGTAATTATGGTATTATATGGGACCGTTTTTCAATCATTTGCAGGAAGTTGCTGGTCGTTCTCAACAATTGCAGCAGTGGAAGGAATCAACTACATTGTGACTGGAGATCTACAAACCCTTTCTGAGCAAGAGCTAGTGGATTGCGATACTTCTCAAAACCAAGGATGCAATGGAGGCATGATGGATTACGCGTTTGAATTCATTATTCAGAATGGTGGCATTGGCACAGAGGCTGGCTACCCCTACAAAGCTAAGCAATCCACATGCAATCAAGATAAGGTGACTATTTCCTTCTTATCCATACTGCCTCCTTGTAAAGCAAGATACGTCGCTTCCTTATATGCATGATATATCTTCCGCCAATGTAGTTTGTTACTTTCTTCCAGTCACCTAGTCTATGGAGCTGGGATCGTGGCATTTTGCATCGCTTGCACCACTTGATCCAAATGGGCTGATTAATTCTAAAACGGCCAATTCACTCACATCTGTCATTCTTTTTCACGTAGTTGAATTCTCGTGTAGTCAGCATCGACGATTATCAAGATGTTCCATCAAACAATGAAGATGCATTGAAGAAAGCAGTAGCCCATCAGCCTGTCAGCGTCGCCATCGAGGCCGATGGTCGCCCTTTCCAGTTCTACAAAGGGGTATGAGACATTATTGCAATTATAATATTCTAAGCATTCCACATCAAAGAGACAAGTTTTTATTGAATTGCTGATTAGTTCATCTAGAGCTTAAAGCAACCAGCATATATCAGGGTGAAGTGATTCAGTCTTACATACTGAATAAATTGCAATTGTTGTTGTTGATTCAGGGAGTTTTTTCTGGTACATGCGGCACAAATCTTGACCATGGAGTGGCCATCGTGGGCTATGGCACAGACCAAGGAAAAGACTACTGGATTGTTAGGAACTCGTGGGGTCCAACATGGGGTGAAAAGGGATACATTAGAATGCATCGTAATGCTGGAGTCTCCTCAGGGCTGTGTGGCATTGCCATGACGCCATCATATCCCATCAAGTATGGTGCAAATCCTTCTGATTCAGCTGCAGATATTCCTTCCATATTCGACGAGCTGTGATCATTGCCCAAACACCCATTAACGTGTTACCTCCAGCCACAAAACCCAAATATAAATAAAAAGTAGTAGTGCTAGTGATTATAGTTGCATCTAAGAAGAAGCTCTCAACCAGCTCATGCAGATCATTTCTATGTCAGTTCTTTTCGTGTAGACATAAGCTACTTTTTCTCCTAGCCTTGAGATCAAGTTGAGAAATGGCCTGGTTTGCTTCAAGGTAGATCAATTTACGTGGCCCTATAATATGTTTGAGCTTTATATTTTGCATTAGCCCGTGTGTCAGATGCATTCAACTAGAGCATCTTTTAAGTATGAACAATCTCATTTTTTGAGCAAAGGTTTTAACAAAGCTTTGTTATATCCCCTCATCAATCCATCAAGGTTTGCCATTTATTGGATAAAGATCTACCACTTGTGACACATAGAAGTCTTATTAATGGTACTTGAAGGTTGTCATAATTCCATTGAGAAATGAAATTGTAACTATAATTCACTATCTACATCACCATTATGTTTCACACACAAACCTCAGGTTCATCTCCACTCTTGAAAGAAATCGGTCGCACTGTGACATTGATGGAAGTAAGTGCAAGCCCATTTGTCGTGCAAACTGATTGATACAACTGCTCAGCAAAAGAAAAATCAAGGGCACGTTGGTTTGTAAAAATCAAGGCTCGACGAATATTCTTTAACTCAATTTGATACATATGCTTGCCCCAAACGTAACCAACATCATCAAAGGAATATGCATCGAGATTGACATTTGTTTCCTCCTCAAACTCACCTAATGCATCATCACTATCGGAGTATGATACAATGTCATAGAGGCCTCTAGATATTGTTCCAGTCAGATCAACCCTTGGCTCCAGTGGACGTTTTCTAGCCTGTCCAACCGGCCTGGCTGTCTTTCGACAAATAGAAATTTTGTCTTCTGGGTGGCGTCGTTTCGATGTAACTTTTTGTCGTGCTTGTTTTCTACCTCCAGATAGAGTTGGAGCTGAGGATGGTGCTGGTTCTGTCTCAGAGAATAATACCACTTCTGTTCCTCTCAGCTCGCTGACTTCAACCGTGGCAATTTTAGTTGTCTCCATCATTGTTTCTTCACATTCTCGCATCATTTCATGCAAGTTTTGAAGAGCAATCATCCCATCGAGTAAATTTCCACGATATCTACGCAATGCACCAGTTGAGTCATGAATTTCGGGTGCCTCCGTATAATGCACTGTATCCGAGCAAGACAGAACAAAATGGCGTTCTTCTCCATTAGAACTCCGGATCATGAATTCAACCCTTTCAATCAGCATGGTTTCAGGCATTATAATTGCCCGCACCACACCTACGGTTTCAACATCCTCCATAAAAAATCTAGGCTCACCAACCGATACGTTGGAGACAACAATGAAGACTTTCATGTACTGGCCGCTGGAACTAGGCTTCAGAACAATTTTCCATGCCTTTGTAAAGAAAATTGGAGTCGCATCACCAACGGGCATGAGGACAGTCTCTTTTGCTGCACAGAGAGCTTGCAAACGCTCATCATATAAACAACATTAGTATGAGAAGACGAAAACATAAAGTTTTTTATATATATTATATATATGAGTTTATGATAGTATATATATATATATATATATATATATATATATATATATATATATATATATATATATATATATATATATATATATATATATATATATATATATATATATATATATATATATATATATATATATATATATATATATATTATCTCATATGTGATTAAGGGTTTTAAATTAGAAAAAAAGTTTAAAAAACCCTCCCTCCCTCTGTTAAATTAAATTTTCTAAATTCAAGAAAAGGTTATATCCCCCCGCCCACCTGCCGCGGCGGGTGGGCGGGGGGGAGGGGAATATAAAAAAAAGTTTTTTTAATAGAACCCCCCCCCCCCCCCCTGCCCACCCGCCGCGGCAGGTGGGGGGGGGAAGGGGGGTGGGGATTAATTCAAAAAAAAGTTCTTATTTTAAAATTTAGCCCCCCCCCCCTCACCAACCGTTTTTTTTTTTAATTTCCCCCTCCAGAGCGAAATTTTCGTGACTCGTGCCTGTCGTGAAATTTTCGCGATGCAGCCTGTCATGAAAATTTCGTGAAAATTTTGTGATGCCTGGACCCTTGGCACGCCTGTCAAAAAAATTTCGCGACGGGCGCCTTCGCGAAAATTTCGCGAATGCATCGCGAATTTCGTGCGCGATTCGGTCAAGTTTTGGCGATGGTTGCTCACGAAATTTTTGCACGCGATGTCCTAAATCAGTGATTTTGTTGATGAGAGGAGACTGGTTGCAAGATTTGGAATATACAATACTTTTGGAATAAGTTTGGTTTCTCTTTGATAAATTAGATTGACAGTACCTTCAGTTTCAATCATGTGTGAGCTATTATCTCCAAGTTGAATTAATGTTTTCATACTATAGGCCGAATAGTGGTGGAACCATTTATTGTTACTGGATCAACTAATTTTGACTTTTCCATTTTATGTGGACTATTTTCTGAAAATGCCATCCAAAGGTCCCCTTTTCCAAGAATAACCATGAATTAAAGTTTTTCTTCAAAAGTGCAAGCTGATGTTAATCGTAAACAAACAGATGTTTCAAAATAACTATAATCATTTTGAAATTGATTAACAGTAGAGTTGTTTTCAGCACATTTTTGTACGCGTGCACACAAAAATGTGCATAAAACCCTTGGTCACTTGACAAGACATAACATGCCATCAAATGATTGAAATTTTAATCTATCAATTGTATGTGGAACTAGACTTGAATCTTCACTATGGTATTGGAAGACTTAATTTTGTTTTCACTCAATTGATGGCAATTTGCCCCCAAAAAACTTCAATTTTCAGCACTTCCAATTCTCAGCAATTCTTTATAGGACTCCAGATTTGAATTTTTTTTATAGACATCAACTCACATATCAGAAACTTTATCAAGAGTTTTCTAGCTATATCGATCCATATTTTCTATTAGTGATCTTGTTTAGTTGAACATTTTTATTGACATGATTACATTGGTATTGAGTAATGTAAAAATATTTCTTGATTGCTCCTATCCAGTGGCCTCAAGAATTGATATTAAAAATAACATGGACTATTAGTGAGCTGCCAAAGGATCGAAATCTGAAGGGGATGGATTTTGCAGTCACAAAATTGTCGCGACAACCACGATCCTCTTGCGACTCGAATGGAGTTCAGATGCGATCGCTGGACACTGCCAGCTGAATCACTCCTACAGTCCTCCAGAATGTAGTCAGGCACTGCTGATCTACGTTTATAAAATTAATGCAGCATTCAACATAGTTTCAACCAAGGTGTGAAATTAAAATGAACTAGGAAAAACTCAGACACACGATTAACAACATACGCATTTGCATTCGAGATCAGACACAACAAGAAAAATCACCTGTATTGATCTTTCTTTGATTTCTTCAAGCATTGCATGCAAATCCACGTAGTGCGTTGGCGTGGGAGAAACACAGTTCTCTCACGAACGTATATGTCGCTTACTAGCGGACGTTGGATCTCTATGGATCCTGATCATAGAACTCGTCTCGCACGCAGGCGGACTTGTTGTCTGTATTTTCGTCTTGATTGCTTACTTGCATCAGACTACTACATTACACTGTATGTGTATTCTATCATCTCTGCTAATCTGTATGTCAAGTATCATCCAGTAGGTATAGTCGCTCCATGTAGATCTAAGATTAGAGTGATTAAGCATCTACAACTAATTAGGGAATTACAAGAGTGGCAGATTAGCCATGACCTAAAGTGTATCTGCTGACGTCATGCCATCAGATCAGATATCTATACTTATGGGTACTTGCGTGATCTTTGCTGGTGTGAGGGCAAAACGGATTTCACGACATTTTTCGTGCCGCGTCGTTGGTTTCGTTTCCATCATTGGTTCTGTTTCCATCGTTGGTTTTATTTTTGCTCGTATGCCTTTCTCTCGTACTGGACTGCAAAAGATTCTCGTGCCAGACTGCAAAAGATTCTCGTTCGTGAACCTTTTGTGTTCGTGAACCGTTCGTGATTGTCTCCTTTGACTTTCGTGTTCGTGAAACTTTGCGTGTTTCGTGTCTCCTGACTTTCGTGTTTGCGAACATCCTCGTCAGGTCAAGGGCTAAAAGCTAGCAAGGCTTTGTAAACAGAAACGTTTCATTTTTTCAGCTCCCTCTCAAAGCATGATAGCTTTATGATCCCAAAACTGGTCCTTTGTCTCCCAAAGAGTCCTTTGTCTAGGGCTTTAGTGAAGATGTCAGCAACCATGTCTTTCGTTCCGATGAAGGTGGTCTGCAACATCTTTTTTTCAATTAGATCCCTGATCAAATGGTACTTGATCGCAATGTGCTTCGTTTTGGAATCGAACACGAGATCTTTCGTCAGGTGTATTGCAGAAGTGTTGTCCATCTGCATGACCAGAGGCTCGTTCCTTGTTTCGTCCAATTCGTCCAGGAACTGCCTTAGCCAGATTATCTCGTTGGCCATCTTTGCTGCTACAACAACATACTCTGCTTTGCAGGATGACTGAACTAGTATGGTCTGCTTATTGCTGACCCAGATAACTGCTGCTCCTGATGCGATGGTGCATCCTCCTGAGACGCTTTTATAGTCATCCTTGAGAGATGCCCAGCTATCATCGCTGTAGGAAAGTATCCCGAAACCTGCACCACGACAATAACACAGCCCGTAATCCCTCATTAATTGAAGATATTGCAAAATTTGTTTTGTAATTTTCCAATGTGTCGAGCCTGGATTCGTGCAGAATTGGCTCATCCTGAATACTCCATAAACAATATCAGGACGAGTGTTGTCTGCAAGGTACATGATGCATCTAATTTCTCTCTTCCTCAGTCTTCGGACAATCATCATTTGTCAGCACCGTCTCTGTGAGCATTGGAGTGTTCGCTCCTTTGCAGTTCATCATCCCAAAGTCCTCCAGGATCTTCTGGGTGTATCTGGACTAGTGAAGGTATAACCTACCTCCCTCGTAGTCCCTTTCAATTTGTAAGCCTAGGTAACACCTGGCTTCTCCCAGATCCACTATCTCGAAATGTTTCGAGATGTCTGCCTTTACTTCAACAATTAGCTGCTCACTCCTGCAAAGTATCATAGTGTCGTCCACATATACAGCCACTATGATGATCTGCCCATCTGTAACTCTGACATATACATTAGAATCAGCCAACAGAGGCTTGAATCCTAATGATTTCAGGGCTTGATCTTTCTTCTTATACCATTGTCGGGCTGATTGTTTCAAACCGTACTGTTTTCATAGTGTTTGTGTCTGGCATGTAGACTCTGTAGTATGACGAGTTGATGTCATAACCTACCAGAAATCCATGCTCGACTTTCTTATCAAAAGCTTCTTTCGAAGCTTATCAGGAATATGTGCATAAGCTGCACAACCAAAGATTCTGACATGAGACAGGTTGGGCTTTCTACCCCACCATAGCTGATGTGGTGTCGTGATTCCAGTGTGAGCAAAAATGGATGACTGACGCTAGCATGGGAGTCCTTGTAGGCGTCTAGGAGTCCAGTGCAGGACCACAATAGTTGATGTACTTCATGAAGTCTGCCATTGAGAATGCTCATAAGTGGGTCACAGGTCACGTTGTCTGCTCTGATACCATGTAGAAATTCGGTGGGCCTTCAATGGATACACAACCTTAACTTTTTTGGTTCAGAGGTTGCACCATGATGCAGCTTAACCTTTTTGGTTCAGAGGTTACACCAAAATCATGGAGCCTTTTTGCCCCTTCTGTGAGTCGCGACCTGATGCTCCTATCCTGATGCAGCGAGTTGATCGAAGATCGTTCTGATCTTCTCAACGTGCTGCTCTAACTGGCTGCCATCCCATTATATGGATTGTAGCTGATTGTGTAGATGCATCACTGAAGCTGCAGTCCTCACTTCGTACTTCTATTTTAATCTTTCTCATGCTGCATGGTTGCTTTCACATTCTTCAATCTGCATGAGTAGATCTTCATTGATGGACGAAACGATGATCGCCATTGCACGCTCATCCCTTCTGATCCATTCAGCTCTACCAAACTTGCCTGTTCTGTTCTGGATGTATGTGGCTGTAGCTACTGCTTCAGCCCACAGTGCCTTTGGAGCCTCGAGTAGGCCATCATACATCTGGTTGCTTCCATCAGGGTTCTGTTCTTTCGTTCAACAACACCATTGTGATGCGGTGTGTAGGCTGCAGTTCTTCTGTGAATGATGCCATGATCATTACAGAAGTCAATGAAGCAATTCGAGATGTATTCGCCACCTCAATTTGTCCTGATCTGCTTCACCTTGTTGCTTGTACATCTTTCAGCCCAATTCACATATTCTGTGAATTTATCAAGTGTTTCAGATTTATTCTGAATAAAATACACTCTGGAAAATTTGGTATAATCATAAATGAAGGTTATATAATACTTTGAGCCTCCTACTGAGATCACATTGAATGGTCCACATATGTCAGAATGCACTAACTCTAGAATCTTAGTCGTACTGTAGGAGTCTTTGACGAATGATGTACATGAGATCTTGCCCTTCAAACGTGCATCACATGTGGTCGATTTGGTTGCATTCGAGATGCTGACCCTTGTTATTACTCCATGATGATTTGCTTGGTAAAGTGCCAATGAGTTCATGTGGCAGAGTCTCTTGTGCCACAAAGCATTTGGCTGGTCATCATGAGTCTGATGCACCTGATTTGCAAGTAGGTGTACCTTCAGATGATATAGGTTTCCTTTCCTTTTGCCTTGAGAGATCAAAGTACTGGTACGACGTCAATCACATTGCATGCTTTGTCAAAAAATGTTACACGCATCCCTGCATATGATATTCTTGCTGTAGAGAGCAAGTCTTGTTGCAAAGTAGGCACGAACAGACCGTCTTCGAGTCATTTGTCTCTGCCGTTTGTGTTGAGCCATAGTGAATGTAGTCAGGCACTGCTGATCTACGTTTATAAAATTAATGCAATATTCAACATAGTTTCAATCAAGGTGCGGAGTTCAAATGAACTAGGCCAAACTCAAACACACGATTAACAGCAGACGCATTTGCATTCGAGATCAGACACAACAAAAAAAATCATCTATATTGATCTTTCTCTGATTTCTTCAAGCACTGCATGCAAATCCACGCAGTGCGTTGGCATGGGAGAAACATAGTTCTCTCATGAATGTATATCTCGCTTACTAGCCGACTTTGGATCTCTATGGATCCTGATCACAGAACTTGTCTCGCACGTAGGCGGACTTGTTGTCTATATTTTTGTCTTGATTGCTTACTTGCATCAGACTACTACATTACATTGTATGTGTATTCTATCATCTCTGCTAATCTGTATGTCAAGTATCATCCAGTAAGTATAGTCGCTCTTTGTAGATCTAAGATTAGAGTGATTAAGCATCTACAACTAATCAGGGAATTACAAGAGTGGCAGATTAGCCACGACCTAAAGTGTATCTGCTGACGTCATGCCATCAGATCAGATATCTGTACTTATGGGTACTTGCGTGATCTTTGTTGGTACTCTTTGGAGCGTGAGGGCAAAACGGGTTTCGCAACATTTTTCGTGTCGCGTCGTTGGTTTCGTTTCCATCGTCGGTTTCGTTTTTGCTCATCTGCCTTTCTCTCGTACTGGAGACCACAAAAGATTCTCGTGCCAGACCGCAAAAGATTCTCGTTCGTGAACCTTTCGTGTTCACGAACCGTTCGGGATCATCTCCTTTGACTTTCGTGTTCGCGAAGCTTTTCGTGTTTTGTGTCTCCTGACTTTCATGTTCGCGAATATCCTCGTCAGGTCGAGGGCTGAAGCTAGCAAGGCTTTGTAAACAGAAATGTTTTATTTCTTCAAAATTTGATTCCATAAAAATGGATATTCAAAGTGAAGTACGATGCTGAAGGAAGGCTCAATCGTTACAAGGCTAGGCTTGTAGCCAAAGGCTTCTCCTAGATTCCAAATCTGGATTATTCAGAGACTTTTAGCCTTGTCGTTAAGCATGCTTCGATTTGTCTAATATTCTCCTTTGCAACTACAACCGATCTCGAAGTCCACCAAATGGATGTCCAAACTACCTTCCTCAATGGGACTATCAAAGAGGAAATCTATATGTCGCAACCAGAGGGATATGAACTCAAGGGAAATCAAAAGCACCTTGTATGTGAAATTCCCAAGGCTCTCTACGGACTGAAACAGTTACCCAGAGTCTGGTTTCAGAAAATCAATGCATTTTTTATTGAGAATGGTTTTATTCCAAACTCGGCAGACTCGAATGTTTACTTCAAGTCCGTATCAGATTACTTCACAAAGGCTCTATCAAAAGACCAACATCTCAGATTTAACAATATCTTAAATATGAAGATTGAAAACAGCCGAAGGCCGACTACATGTTTCGGACCTTTGCATTTTTTAGGCACCTTCGCCTTTTTTGCCTTCTTCGCACCTTCACAAAAAATGCGACAAAGTGACCAAAGTCTATTTTTACACTTGCCTTAACTACTTTAAGGCACCTTCGTCTTTTTCACCTTTTTTCGCACCTTCAAAAAAAATGCTACACTGTGACCAGAATGCTTTGAAATCTTTTTCAGGCCCACCTTCGGGTTTTTCGCATTTCTTTGCCTTCGCTTTTTGGGGCACCTTCAGGATTTGCATGCCTTCACTCTTCAAAGGCACCTTCGGGTCTTTCGGGTTTTTTCAACAGTGGCGGGCCGATGTCGCCAACTTATCATCAACTAAAAGTAGCTAGACCACTAAATATCCCAAGGGCGGTTACCTACTTTGTACATATACAAAGACTGGCGTAAATAGCATTCAAAGCTTGTAAGATATTTTTAGGACACTTGTAAATACATGCACTACTAGCTGAATCAGAGTTTTTCTGTAGCTAACGTTATCACGCTCAACAAGCTAAAGTTATTACTTTAGGCCATTGTGCTCACTGTTGATATTAATCAAAGTGCAATTTTTGTCTCACTACTATATTGTTCATTTGTGCAATTTTGTATGAATGATTCATCTTGAATATTTCTGCTGCTAACTGTTGTGTTTCCGTTCCTACCCGCCTACGCTCAAAGCTTCGAGCTTCCACTACCTGTCCTCTCATTTTATGACATAAACAATATTATTTTGTTTTTCAAGGCGAAAGAAAACATTTTGAATATGTAAATTGCAAAAACTGCTTTTCATCTTCAAAGTTTTCAATAGAGGTAGAGATATTACTGCAAATATTTTCAATAAGTAGCAAGGGATCTCTCTTTTTTATGAAATCCATGTAAACATTGACCCAGTCAGGTGTACTCATAAAATCAAGAAGACAAAGAATTTTACCATTAGGGCCAGTTGTGTCACAAGTATTTTTATTAGTGGTAGTAATGAAATGGTGAAAGTCAACTCCTTTTCTCATGCAACAAACGATAGTCTGAATAAAGAGATTAGGAGAAGAAAGGGGTTCTTTATAACAAAGATTACATCATCCAGACTACCAACCCGAGGATTGAAACATTAAAATATACCTAAGTTAGTCATAAAACTGGAATAAGGTAAAGGTAAGGTACTACCTTGACAAAAAGGTAGTCAGGTGTGTATCTAAAAACATGTAGAGAGAGTAACAAGTTTCACATAGTCCCTCTTGACAAAGCAAGACCAAAACTTTTGAAGCCTTTGTTTTATAGCATAACAGGTTATAAAAAAGTTGCATGAAATCTTACAATACAAAGTATAGTAAAATGAGGCAAGTTTCAAGATGCTCATCTGTTACCTGCCACCATCCCACAACACAAAATTGCACGAGTTAGTATAGTGGGGAAGGCAGGTGTCATAACTGGGAGTCAATTGTTATCCATGTCCAAAACTAGACTCACAATATGACAATACATAACATAGTCCAATCTTCCCTACCAACAATATTATAATAGCAACATGTATTACCCTAACGCAACCATATCAGGGCATATGCCATACAAATCAGTATGACGGCAAGAAATTGTATTATACATGTTAGTACATAATAGAGTGCAAGAAAAAACCGTAATCATTTATCAATAGATATAATCTTGTCACAGTCACCGAGTATCAGGATAGATCCGTGCCATGCTGACCTCTTAGACCTCATGTGTATTCATGAGCGTCTATGGACTATGGTAAGTAGTAAGGGAAAATTCATACCATACCAACTACCTATATTTTATTATCCCATATCTAAGAATCTTATCTACCTTGGTAGCTGATTACTATGTATACAATGCTTTATCTCAATCAACAGTTACGGACTAAGTAAAAGGATGTTTGTTTATAAAGTTGATAGCATATGTTAATTAAATAAATACCCCTATATGCATGTGTTCATGTGTCCTTTAAGTACGCCATCTTTATGTTTCATAAGTGATTGTTAGCAAAAAGCTCATTCAAAGCTATTTACTCATATATAAGGTATGTTCCTAAGACATATGTTGAATACTGAAATCATATGTCATAGAGTGTACCTCGTCATAAAAAAAGAAAGAAAGCACTAAGCATGATACCTGAATTCATGGCGAAGCCATATCCGAAGTATTAGCCATCCCTCACTTAGTAGTGTATCCCGTCTATCAGCATTAGTTCATTCCAAAACAAATCGTCAAAGGACGTCTAAAAACTGTTTAAACGTAATAAAAAACCCAACAAATTCTTCCTTCATAGATCTTAATGGAAAAGAGAGACACATTTGTTTATTTTTTTCAAAGTTCACTAGGTGATGCACTAAAGTACTCTTGCCAATTCAGCATAGTAAAAATGACTTCTATTGGCCTCTGTTCAATCTCAAACCTAAGTATTTTCCACAAAGTAATTTCATAAGTTAAATGTGTTCTTCTTCTTCACCAAATGGTAAGAGACATTATCAACAAAACGTTGAAATATTACAACAATTCGCAATACTTTCTTTTTTGGAAGTGCAATTACAATGTCCGAATCTGCATACAATTAAGGTAGTACGAGCTTGAGGTCCGTTGTCCAGAACAATAGTAATGGCTATAAATTGCATGTCATTATAGAACAACACATAACTTATGAAAAACAATGAAAAAAATTGTAGGCAGATCGCGGCCATATAGGCTGATTCCTTACCTGAAAAAAGTGGCCAATATAGCTTCCAACAACATGAAAAGTAGGTTGGTATCCTAGCGATGGGCTGTGAGGAAAGCCACCAAAAATCTTTGCCTCTCCTGTAGGTCGCTATGTAGTAGGATGAAGCACCAATGTGAAAGAGATGAAGTGGACAAAAGAGGAAGAGAGAGAGCAAAACATGGAATGAAAAATTTGAACCACCACCATTCCATTTATAGTTTTCTGTGGTGGAAAATAGGGTTTGCTTACCATAGTTGGATTTTGCTCCTGCTAGGTGTCATAATCCAATCGTTCTATGGATAACTTGCAGAACACGCCTTCCCAAGTACCTAGAAAGCCCCTTATGTATTTTTTTTTCTAAGTTTGGAAAGGTTTACTTGTCATGGCTTATCTATTTTTTGGTTAGAGAGAGAGAGAGAGAGAGAGAGAGAGAGAGAGAGAGAGAGAGAGAGAGAGAGAGAGAGAGAGAGAGAGAGAGAGAGAGAGAGAGAGAGAGAGAGAGATGCTTTCTTAAGAAGGTATGAGTTAGAAATGTTGTAATTAGATCCAAAGGGCAAAAACAAGCGTTCAAGCCACAAGTTGATGATATTAATCTTGAAGATGTAGATGTGCTTGCTTTTTATTTTAGAGTTGAGAAGAGTTAGTAAAAACTCCATGGAATTCGAATCATTAAAACATAATGTCAAAAATATTTCTAGTGTTTTTAAGATTTTGTGAGTTTTGCATATAATGCTTTGAATGTATTCAACGTTTTTTTTCTGAAGATATTTTAGACTATTAGAAATAATAAATATTCATGTGTTTTTATATGATGGAGATCTTCAATTTTTCTAGATTTTACTGAAAAGTTTAAATCTTTTGGACATGGTGTACAAATTATTTGAGTCAAAATGCAGAAATTTGTCAATCTTTACGCAAAAAACATGTTTTTGGGCAAAATTTACAAAATTCTTAAATAATTACTTAGGATTTTAACATGTTTCAGAAGATTTTTTTTTTTGTACAATAGAAGCATATAGCCTAGTTGTCTACAATATCACACAACTTTGTCCTTCTATATAATCCACATACTTGATCACATCTCATGCGTTGGCCATGAAGTTTTTTCCTTTTGTCTTTAGGAGTATGATCTTGCTAGAATCTAGCCCAAAGTTGTATATTTAAATTCCAAATCTCATAATGTTGCATAAGCTAGAAGTGAATCTCTATGTGCTCTTGTGTGATTCTATGACTAACTAAATTCTTGTATAAAATTCCAATAAGACTTGAAAATTAGGCAATCCTAGACATTGATGCCTCTTTTACATTGTGCCACAAATTTTGTTTATCACATGGACTTATGGCTTTTATATCCTGAGTTTTGCACTTTTTGCCCTCAAAAAATGGTCATTTTAGACCATTACATTCACCTCATTGCTCATTTTTGCTAAAGTTTATAACATTTTTTTGGCTAGAATTGTATGTAAACATCCATAACTAGCTACTTGTTGTGAATAAATCTGCCAAAGAACAAAACAACATATATATCTGAGCTTTGCCATTACGAGCACAAGTAATCACAACGTCTAAGAAAAAAATGTGGATCTTACAAAAAACACTGTCTCAATTAATTTTGGACTTTCCCAGGCTCCATTTTTAGAAATGGACTCAAAAATTTACAGCACACCAAATTTAACATATTTTTGATATAATCAATACTTTGATTAATCCCTCTAAATTGGTATCATCTAACAATAAAACCATCGTTTAAATTGACAATACTTTCAATATAACTGTAACAACATGATGACTAGTGTCTGAATATATTCAAACATCTTATGCGATATTTTGAAACTAATTTTGAATCTCACATTCAAATGAAAATAGTTAAACACAACTAATTTTGAATCTCACATTGAAATGGAAATATTCAAACATCTTATAAGACATTGAACAAACATCCATAACAACTGGTTTTGAAAATGAGTTTGTCTATTATATTGTGGAAAATGGCGGTAACAACCCCTACCGCCTGGGGCATTTACAATCTATTACAAAAGATATGCATCTATGCATTGCCCTAAGTATTATCTGAACTTGAATCTAATGCCATATCGTCAAGACCCACATCCCTCAACTGCGGTTCTCCGAAAGAATGGCTTTCAGAACCCGACTGCAAAGATCTTACAACGTCGAGATAAGACTTAGTCACCTTGATGTTTTTCGGAGTGTCGACGCATATACGTTTGCGACCCATGACATTTAATAATGGTGCCACACAGTAAGATATCCTGAACAAGCAGACCAACCATTCAGGAGCAGAGAAAGACTCAACAACGGAGTTGATGCCTTTCCAATGTTTTGCTCTGTTTTTAGCAGCCGGGCTACAAGTCACAAATTTTTCAGGCACCTTCCCTTGGTCGCCAAAACACAGACTCAAAAATTTGAGTTTACTATGCGCACAGGCGTTCAGATCACTTGGTGCATCAGCATTATACAAGACATATAGAACATGTTGCAAATTTTGCATTTGCACTCCATCTTGTTTTAGAGAGGTAGCAAGCTCGTAATAACCCTCAAATATCGAGAGTTTTATGTTGTGCATTGATTTTAAGCTTCCCTTGACTCTCTCTTTAATACTTTGTTCCAAAAATAGTATATAACACACAATTTGTGTTCTGCCATGAGGGTGGCCAAGCAGTGTCACACCAATGTAGCAATGTAACTTGAACTAATCGACTCGATATTTTGAAAAATGTATAGTGTGGGTCTCTCCCAAGCAGATGAAGGAATGACCATGAAGTTCGATTCATCGACCCCACAACAAATTGCTTCATTTCCTTTGGAGGTCTTCACTTTGCAAAAAAATCTTGAAGAAGTGCTAGTGCTGCTCCCTACATGACTTTGTCTCTGACTTTTTTTTTTTTCAACAAATTGTGTTAAAGAGGGTGGTATGGCAGTCTGCAGCTTAGATGATATGCTTTTGCTGCTGCTTGTAGCCACTCTAATCTAATCATAGACAAACTTTTTGTTGATAGACGAGGATAGGCATTTTATTGCCTCTTTGTCATATTGCACATCTGCTGGCAGATCATTCTCTAAAGAAATCAAGAACTTTACAACGTGCAGAGCTGTTGTTTCCTTGACAATTGTCGCCATACCATCTTCAATGTATTTTTCTCTATTTTTTTTGCCAAAATACAATTGGCCCTCCAAGAGTTTTTGGCATGCCTTCATACGAATTGGGTCAGGCAAGGATCTTGACATATTACGACCTTGAGAAATATCTTCAATTCCTGTCAAGATATCCGAGTTATAGTTACTTGATATTGTTGTATTGCAATCAGCAGATCTGTTTTCTACATCTACTGATTTTCTCGACCTTTTTTGGATGCTACCCCTTTTTGAACCACAAGGATGGCCCATCATTTTCTTTATGTTGTTTCTATTTGAGCATTTAGAATAATACGTAAAGCACTCACTTAATGGCTCAATAATGATACATGTTTTCTCGTTTTAGAGTGCAAAGATAGCTTTGACAAACACCAAATCATTGTTTGATTTTGCATGTAGAAAGGGTCTCCATTATCTGTCATGGCATTCGCAATATTTTCTTCTGTTGTAATTGAAATCACCTTCACGATAACAAGCAAGTTTTTTTTTCACTGGGATAGTAGCCTTTAAATTTGGCAGTGAAAACCCCTTCAAAATCCATACAATCAACAATGTCATCAATGTTGTATAATGGAGACTTGGCAAGAACGACTTCATTCATTTTGAGAATATCTGCATTATCCCACAAGATTTTTTTTGCAATGACGTCGACGGAAATATAGTTGTAAACGTCTCCTAGGCAATCAAAATCGTCATGAGGGTATGGCAAAGGACAAACTATTTTAACACACTTTTATCCGTACCAACTTCTCTAAAAAAACATGTTCCACTACAGTCAAGACATTTCCAAATGCAACCACTTCTTTTCAAAAAAATAAAACAACTAGAACATCTTCTCTCGAGCAGTCCATGTAGTGACCCTGAAAAAAATCATAAGTCTACTTTATGTTAGGATTTGCAATGCTATTGAATATATAATTAGAAAAATTATGAAATTATAATAAATTTGTATAATAAACAAAATTATGAGACTATAACAAAATTATGAAACCTTAGCCCTTAGCTCTTGGCCCTTAGCCCATGGCCCTTAACTCGTAGCCCTTAGTCCTTAGCCGTTGGTCGTTGGCCCTTGCCCCTAGGCCCTTAGCCTTAGCATTTCGCCCTTAATTTATAGCCCTAGGGCCTTATCCTTAGGCCCTTGCCCCTAGGCCCTTAGCCCTAAACCCTAGCCCTTGTCCCTTAGTCCGTAGCCCCTAGTCCTTGACTTTTTTATATGTTTTGTGAACTTGTTATTTTGTTGTTATTAGATTTTTTTTGTAGGATTTTAAGTTCTTTAGAGGGTTTAAGTTTGTATTACGGTTCTTTTAAGATTTAACACCATTTTTAGCAATATTTTTTTTTTCATTTTTTTGAATATCTAGTTTTTTTTACAAGTTACAACTATTAATACTGTCATTTTTTTATGTTATTTTTTTAAGTTTTTATTTTGAAAATAAAGTTTTTTTTGACATTATTTTGTTTTTTTATTCTTTTTATTTTTTTATTATTTTTTTCTAAAATTCTTTTTCTTGACACAATTTTGTTTTTTTTTTTAATTCTATGATTTTTTTATATTATTTGTTGGTTTTTTCAAAAAAAAAAATACTGACACTATTTTGTATTTTTTTGATTTTATGATTTCTTTTGTAGTGTTATTTTTTGGTTTTTTCAAAAAAATTATTTTTTTTGACACTATTTTATTTTTTTTAAGGTTTTTTTTAATTTTTTTTATGTTATTTTTTGGTTTTATCGATAATTTATTTTTTGACTCTATTTTGTTTTTCTTTTAGTTCTATGATTTTTTTTTTTTGGTTTTTTCAAAAATTTATTTATTTTGGAGATTATTTGCTTTTTTTTAAGGTTTTTTCAAATTTTTTAATGTTTTTTCTAGTTTTTTGTTTTTTTGAGATTATTCATATAAAATGGTGTTTTTTTGGAATTTTTTACAGTATTTTTTCTTTTTAGATTGTTTTCAACATTCTAATCTTATTTGTAATATTATTTTTTGATCTTTTATAATATTTTGATCTCTCGTGGTTTTTTTCATTTCCATGTTTTTTTTCCTACTTTTGTATTAGCAAGTTCATGGAAGGGATGAGGAGAAAGGAGAGCACAGTTGAAGCACTTAATAATCCCATAAGCATTTGGTGCAACATTGACACTTTCCAATCTATATATACACTCTTCAACTAGTGGATTCTGCAAAAATTGGGAGCATAAACTTCCATTTTGTAAAATGGTCCCCCAAAAATGGAGATCTTGGGTCTTCTTGAGATCTTATATCCTCATGACACGTGGAATCCCATTTGTCCCATGAGTATTTATGAAATCTGACAATGGGAAAAAAAAAACATAAATAAAACCCCCCTACAATGATAATTTACAATGTCTTTTGCAAGCTTTCATATAACAGAGCTACTTACTTCAGATTTTCTTGCTTCCAATTTTTTTGTTAATACAATATGGTAAATAATTTTTTGCTTTTCTTATGGTTTTTTTAGTTAAATCTAATTTTCAGTTAAAGCTCAACACAAAGTGCATCAAGGACAAATCAAGAGCTCAAAGGAGTTCCAAAGTCAAAGAGGCAGAAGCGACAGGGGCGAACATTTCACAAAAGAAAAGCCTATGTCACCAGTTAATAAGGTTCTTGGGTTTTATGAAAGCGATATAAAACCTTCAAGTTATGTAAATTTTTCAAAAAAAGAGCTGAGCCTCCGACTTGTGGTGTGCCAGCTAGCATGTTAATAAAAAGTGGCCAGTAAATTGAGTACTGTGCCAAGTAGCTCAAATGTATAGTTAAATATAATTGGGAGACACATTTACTTTAATCTGACATCTGATGAGGACATCAGATTTTATAAAGGTGGGGTGGATGTTGTTAGTTTACCTTTACAAGCTTTACTTCTGACGCACCACCGGCACCAGCATTGTTCCCTGCGCCAGCAGCGCCCCTGCTGCTCATGGTGCCACCGGCGCCGGTGCCGCTTCCGATGCCACTGTGACCGAAATCCAGCCGGCACCAAGTTCCTATGGCTAAAAATCTTTGATCGGTTCTAGCAAAGTCCAGAGAGCTCAGATCGATGTGCAATCACCTCACACGATCTAGGCATGATTAAAGGAAGCCTGATCATCAATAAATTCAAGAGAGAAAAAATCTTAGAGAGAGAAAACGTGTTTTACCAGCCTGGGTAGAGTACTTGGTATGAGGGGAGGTGGCGAATCCCACCAATACTATAGGGGAGTGCGGGTTGCGACTCAGGGCGAGCTCCAACCAAGTCTCAGCCTCCCTTGTTGGAATGTTGTCCTGGCGACGCCTTGGCATGCCAGCGCCCCGGAGACTAGGGTCGGTCACACACTTGAAATGTAAACTTCTCAGATTTATTAATAAAGTGGGATTTTCCTCAAACTGACTCTGATTACCTTCTGGGTTTCAGTGTTCGGTAAAAGCACCAGTTATAAGATCGCTTCAAACTTTTTGATCTAGCACATAGCTGAGGGTTGTATCCCGAGACGGCAGCGGTATGCCGTCGGGACCATTCAGTCTGTGGCGCCAACGGTGTGCTGTCGGGAACATTTGTTTTCAAGAACTGGTTGTTCTCATATCTGTTGCGGCTTGTGGTTCTGAGTGTTCCTTCCATGAACGTGAATGGGTTAAGCTCTTGGGGAACGGATTCTAACCTATCGGTTGAGTTGGATGGCTTGCTTGGGTGGAAGTTACCTGTTTATGGTTGTCCAGTCTGGCATGGCGCCAAATTGGCTTCCAGCGCTTGTGACGAAGCTTTCAGTTGGTTAAGTCTGATGTAAGTCAGACCGCTTGCTTGGAATGGATGTTACTCGTTTGTAACGAAGCTTCGAGTTGGTTAAGTTTTTGATGTATGTCAGGCAGCTTGCCTGGAGGGAAGTCACCCACATCGGGACCCCCAAATCTGGCATTGCGCCAGGCTGGATCTCAATGTTGGTTTCAGAACTTCAAGTCGGTTAAGTCTGATCGTTGTTGGCGAGTTGGCTGCTTGTATGTCAAGTGGGTTCAGACGGCAAGAGTTGAAGGCTGGGAAGCTAAGTCGTAGTTCCCGGCTCCCTTTGGAATGCCTGCGCAACATGTGGTATCAGAGCCGACTGGTCGGTCAGCTATGCGGATCTCATGGAAATGGCCATGGTTTGGGGTTCATCATGACAACTGGTGTGCAAGGTGCTACCCATAGTGTAAGCACGGGTGCATCCACGGTCGGGGTGGTCGGCAGAACGCGGGACTTGATGAGTCAAGGTGCTGCCCTTGAGGTGTAAGCACGGTCAGTTCCCTCAGTTGTGGTCTGGCGCTGTCTGCACATAGGACATATGAGGCAGTGTGAGGGGCGACATATTCGATCTGTACAGGTTAACCATTGATACAGAGATGTTGCTCAAATTCGAGTGGAAAGCACGGGTGGTTAGTTGTCGATGCGGGATATGTTGTGAAGGTGACTCAGGTGGACCAAGATGCCTTGTAAGACTCTAAGGGGTGACACTCCCTAAAGGTCCCAGAGCGAGTTAGGAAGTCAAGGACTGAGCCTCCGACCTGTGGTGAGCCAGCCAAGTAGTTACAAGTCATGAGCTAGCTCTGGAGCTCAAGTCATGGCCTAGTCAGGAGCCAAGTTGATTCTGCTGTCGAGACGGCTTCCGGAACCCATGTCTAGGAGCCAGACTGATTCTACCAGGCTTAATTAGCAAAATAAAAACTAAGTCCAAAAAAGCATGCTATACTAGAAAGCACTATATTCCAGGATAGAGAGGGTGCGCCGAATCACACCAGAACTATGGGGGAGTCCAGCAGACAGAAACTTGGGTAGCTCAACCAGCGCCAGGAATCCAGTCGCTAGGTCTCAGCTCCCTCTACCAGCATGAGCCAAACACAATGCCCAGCACATGTTGGTGGCCCCGAGACCAGTCAATCTATGTATGAATGTAACCTCTTCCAAATTTAATAACGTTGATCCTTGGGGACGATTACCATTTCGGTTTTGCCTCCGGGACTGGTCCAAGTGGAAGGACCCTTACTACAATCTTTTTGCATCGTCGGTGCCTAAGGGTCCACGTCATCGATGTGTGGCTCGCCGCTATGCCATTTGGTCAGTTTGGCGACCACGATGCTTTGAGTTTCATGTGTGGCTTGTCTTTGCCTTTGGTTACCTTTTGGGGACGGATTCTAAGTTGGCTTTCGGGTTGGTTGGGATTCCAGTTTTCTTAAAGTCTGAATGGTTAAGCTTGTTACTTTTCTAAGTTGGCTTTTACGTAAGTGCATGATGGATGGATGTTAGACTTAAGCACGTGTTGGGGAAAACCGCTCAAGTCCCAGCGCCCTTTGAGGCACCAGCGCAATATGTGGTATCAGAGCCGACTAGCCGGTCAGCTACGCAAGTCTCACAGGGATGGCCACTTTTTGGGATTTGTCAGGACAACCGTTGTGCAAGGTGCTGCCGACAGTGTAAGTACGGGTGAGTCCACAGTTGGGGTGGTCGACAGAATGGGGGACTTGATGAGGCAAGGTGCTGCCCTTGAGGTGTAAGCACGGTCAGTTCCCGCGGTTCGGGCCTGGCACCGTCTGCACGTAGGACAGATGACAAAATGTGCTACCATTAGTTTGGTGAAAGCACGGTATGTGCCTTGTGGGGTGCGGAATGACATATTCGAACTGTATGGGTTAACCATTGATACAGAGATGCTACTCGAATTCGGGTGTAAAGCACAGGTGGTTAGCTGCCAGTGTGGGTTAGCTGCCGATCGTTTAGCTATAAGGGCTATCGACCAGAGTTGGTGGGGCGTGACTGAGGAAATGTGTTGCTTAATGGTGAAAGCATGGATGGTTGGATGGATGTTTCCCTATGGGCTAATTCTATGATAGATTTGTGTGAGTGTGGCTAGGCAAAGGTTTTACGTCCGGTCTCAAGGGGAATGTGGCTTGAGAGGGATCCTCTGTGTTTGCTTTGGTTGGTATGTTCGTCTGTGGTGTGTTTGTTTGGACCTAAATAACCCCTGGTTGCTTAATTTGTTCCAGGTGATCTGATCTAGTTGGGAGTTGAAAGAGGCGTTTACATTTGTGGGTGGACTACACACAAGTATGGAAAGGAGCTTCCATGGGGCAACTCCCAAGATTGGTTCGAGATTATTATTCCTACCCAGAAAGATCGCAGGGAGGATGTCAGATTTCATGATCGACTCCCCATAACTATATTTCAAGGAGCGTAGTGGAATAGTTCAGCTTACCATCCAGGAATGTGACATCAACGCTCAAGGTAGAAACAACAAAGGGAGCACTAGACACAGACAAAGCAACATTGAACATCCCGGTGCAGATTGGGAGATGGAAGGCTAAACTTAGCTTTCTGATTTTAGAGATGGATGCCTTCGATGTGATTTTGGGCCTCCCCTGGTTAAATGAACACTGTATTGCAGTCTCAAGTAGGAGCTCAAACTTGGTCCTCTTGGATTACGAGGGACAAATCTGTATGACAAAAGCTCTACCTGAAGGAAAGGCTAAGGGTACCGATATTGAACAAAATTTGGCTGCATTTGTGATAAAAAGCATGGCGAAAGGGAAAAGGTCAAAGTGCTTTCTTTGTATCTACAGAGAGGTTCCAGAAGGGGGAAATGGACAACAGGAAAACTTGCCAAAGGAGGTGGCAGATTTGCTAGAGGAATTTAGCGATGTGTTTCTAGAAGAACTCCCAGCTAAGTTACATCCTTGAAGACCAGTGGACCATAAAATTGAGTTGGTACCAAGAACAGAACCAACTTCACGAGCACCCTATAGGATGTCCCAAGAAGAGTTGGTGGAACTGAGACAACAACTTGGTGCATTGATAGACAAAGGATTCATTAGACCCAGTGCTTCACCTTTTGGAGCCCCAGTGTTATTTGTGGAAAAGGCGCCCTTCGGATGTGTGTGGATTACCGCATGCTCAACAAAGTTACCATCAAGAACAAGTATCCCATACCTAGAGTTGATGACCAGTTCGACCAGCTCAAACATGCCAAATATTTTAGCCGAATAGATCTTAGATTTGGATATCACCAAAGTTGAATAGCTAAAGGCGATTAGCACAAAACGGCTTTTCAAACACGGTACGGGAGTCAGAATTCAGGGTGATGCTGTTCGGTCTAACAAATGCACCAGCCACTTTTTGCACGTTGATGAACAACATTTTTCAAGACTGCTTAGATGAATTTGTCATTGTGTACATTGAGACATCTTGGTGTTTAGTCATAGCCTCAAAGATCACATTAAACATTTAAGGACGGTTCTCCAATGACTGAGGAAGAACTGCTTGTTCGCGAAAAGAGAGAAATGTGAGTTTGTGGTAGAGGCAGTTGATTTTCTTGGACATGTTATAGGCTACGGACGAATTCGGATGGATCCTAAGAAGATCAAGAGTATCTTGGATTGGCTAGCTCCTAAAACTGTTCATGGCATCAAATCCTTTGTGGGGCTATGTAACTTTTATAGGAGATTCATTGAGGCATTTAGCAAAATTGTGGCACCATCGTTGGGGCAGACAAAGACTCATCTAAAGATGACATGGACACCGGAATGTGAAGCAGTGTTCCAAGAACTAAAACAACGGATCACTCAAGAACCCATCCTTTCCTTACCGGACTTTAGCAAACCTTTCGAAATACATACAGACGTGTCAAACTTTGCTATTGGGGCCGTGTTGATGCAAGAAGGAAAACATGTTGCATACTTTTCAAAGAAATTGAGTAACGTAGAGCGACGATGGCCAACTCATGAAAAAGAAATGGTCACAGTAGTTCAAGCAGTGGAGCATTGGAGACATTATGTGGCAGGAAAGCCCTTTAAGGCGTTCACTGATAACGTATCCCTCAAGTACTTCTCATCCCAAGGTATGCTCACGCCAAAGCAAATGAGATGGCAAAACTTTCTCTCAAAATTCAATATAGACATTGTATATACGGCGGGAAAGAACAATGTGGTAGCGGACGCACTAAGTAGACAGGAGCACTTGATGGCAATGGTAACAACTCAGGTGACTGGCCTACTCCAAGAAATCAGAAAGAACTACGGTGCAAATGCGTTGGCGAAGGATTAATGATCGAATTCCAACTGGGAAAGCCTCATAAACATTACACTTTGGCAGGCGTGTGGCTAAGTTTTGTGATTGAAAGAGAAAATTTTCTTCCATTTATAGTTCGACCCATGTGAGTTTGTGCAAGTGACGCGGTGCAAGATGGTGAGTTCGACCGGTCAACAATGACATGTGGGAAGCCAGAACTAGGTCAAGTTTGCAAGGTGTCGTGGCGTGGCATGGCGCCCCATGCTTGCGTTCTCGGTGGAAGTGCATTTGTCTTGTTATGAGCTTTATTTATCCTTGATGAGCAAAATATGTAGTGGGTTGATAAGAAGGACCTATCTATATAGCCAAGTGAATGAAAGAAAGAGCTTCACCTCACACATGGTTTTAGGGATATAAGATGGATGTAACGAGAAAATAATAGGATGATCTAATTGATATGATTAGGTACATGGAGACAAGTGGAATGTTGTAGTTAACGATATATGGAGTGACTATGATGTATGATAATCGATATCGATTTCATGATGAGAAAGTTGTGTCGACCAAGTTCATTTGGAAAAGCTCACATGTGGGCGGACTCCTTGAGCTACTCGAGATCTCGAGTTAAAGCGATTGACTGGCTTTTGATGTGCCGCGATTAATATGATGTAGCTCTTTAGAAAAATATGAGTTGAAGATGGTGGATTCCTAGAGAGGATTTGATATGGAAGTAGGGTGGTGGTGGTTGTTTGTTGAATTTTGGTGATTAGTTGAGATGGTGGATTCCTAGGGAGGATTTGATATGGAAGAGAGGGTTTGGCGATTTTGAGTTTCCTCTCTTCTGAAAAGGGAGGGAAGGATGGGCTGCGCCAGGCCTTTGAGATAGTGCAATACAAAGGCGACGCACGCAGACCCGAGTAGCAAGCTACCGGATGGGTCTGCAACCCTGAAACAAATTAGATTAATAGCATGAGACCCAGTGGGTCTCGTATCAGCTATTAAACTGATAAGAACAGATACTACACTTGATCTTAGCCAAAAGGCCGAGAAAGGTATGCTTTTGAAAGTGCCGGCCCTTCATTCTTATTGCACCCCACCTCAACCTTACTTCCTGAGATGCTTATGGGACTATTCGTTCGTTCTCCCACCGCCTCCTCACCTCAACCTTACTTCCTGAGATTCCTTCTCCCACCGCGCACACACCTCTCGCTCCAGGACCTTCTTACATACAATAAACTCTCTCTCGTCTTTCTTCTTGAAAATTCTTTTCGAGCATCCATGCAGGCAGGCAGCAGCGAGCTTTCTTTCCTTCTTTCTTACTTGCTTGCTTTTTTGCATATCCATCCTTCCCTTGGGCCTTACCTTACCAGCTGTTGAATTGAATGGGATAGAAAAAACGAAAGGCCAGGATGAGGATGGAAATGTAAGCTTCTTCTTCTTACTTACTTAGACACACAGACACGGCACTTATGGAAACACAACGGGGGGCTGCTGCTGCTGCGGCGTTTTAGGGCCGCGCTCCTACTATCTTCTCTGCTTTCCAAACTCCGCCCCTTCCTTGTTTCTCTGCCATTCAGCTCCAATCATGCTTCATTTCCCTTGCTTTTTTGCGCTGCTTCATCGATTCTCTGAGGCATTTTATTTCTCACAACCCTTTTTTGGACTTATTCTTACACTAAGCTGCTTGGGGTTGATCGAAAGCGTTGAAGAAGATAATCACCAATTTCTTGCCAGCTTTGTTTCTCCATGCTCCATTTCATGTTCTTTCATTCAATATATGCACAAGTTTTTCATTCCTTTGCTTCTAATGTTATATCTAATTTTACATGAGTACTTTTCATGGCATAATCATCTTTGCCCAACCAGGTTCAATTCCTCCCACCCAAGTTTCTTCTCAATGCCATCAAATGCCTCTTAGCTGCTATCATTGTCCCATTACCACTTAGTCCTAGTAACAATCGCTACAATCATTCTTCATGCAATGACGATCATCAACATTCAGATTCATATATGATTTCTTTCCTTCTGACCCGTTTTCGATCATGCACTCGCTATCTTCAATGTTGGCTATTGGAATCCTCTTCAAGTTCCTTGGTGACAACGGACCGATGTTCCCTGGGTTTTGAGACAATGGTAATGCATAAAGCAATATCGAGTTCCAATTTATATCTGATTTCTTTCTTCCTTCCTCCTGACCCATTTGATCATGCAGTGGCTATCTTCAACGTTGGCTATTGGAATCATCTTCAACTTCCTTCGTGACAACGGAGTGATAAGCACCTATGCTCCCCAAGGTCGTTGTTTCGGCTTTACACACAATGGTAATGCATAAAGCAATGTCGAATTCCAATCTTTATTCTTTCTTCCTCATGACCCGTTTGATCATGCAGTGGCTATTGGAATCATCTTCAACTTCCTTGGTGACAATGGAGTGATAAGCACCTCTGCTCCCTAAGGTCGCTGTCCTAAGGAAATCACCAAGGAAAATGCACCTCTCGTTCATCCTCATAAAATATGCTTCGTTCATCCTCATTGTGGCTGTCATGGATTCAATTGAGCAAAGTAGCACGTCATCGTATCACGACAATTCTTTTACAAAATAATCTTGTGCGCAAAATCGTAAGATTCATTGGTCATCTTATCAATACTGTGTTCATAAGCTTGAACGGTTTTATTGTTAGGGAAGGTCATATGATCTCATTATATCTTTTGCAGGGTACTTATGTCATCAAACCAACTTACATTTTCAAGGATTCTACCTCTGCATCTCGAAATAATAGATAGGGTTTCCATTAGCAACCTAAACATTTTGATATGGACATGAAATTCAGGGTAGTCTCGATGATAGTTGCCACAATCGATCTTCATTCATGACAATTGTCATCATATACAACAATGGCAATGCATAAAGCAATATCCAATATCTTTCTTTGGAGATAAGTAGCACATCCTCGTATCACGACAATTCTCTTACAAAATATTTTTGTCCGCAAGATCGTAAGATTCATTGGACATCATGTCAATAACATGTTCATAAGCTTGAAAGTCTTAGAAATGTCATAAGATCTCGTCATATCTTTTGTAGAACACACTTGTCATCAAACCGACTTGCATTGTACTCTGCATCCGATCTCACTATATCTTTTGTAGAACACTCTTGTCATCAAACTGACTTGGAAAGCTAGACTTGTTGCTAAGGGGTTTCTTCAAACTAAATGCATAGATTATGAAGAATTATTTGCAATATAAAAGGACTAGTCATCTCATCAGAGACTGTAGAACACTCAAGTACAACAATGAGAACAAAAAGCAGTTCCACTGAGACGCTAGTCAAACAACTTAACCTCATGACCAAAGCTGGAGAAATCCAAGATGACAATTCTCGGTATTTGGACTTTGGAGCAACACACGAAATGACACACCATGTCGATTGGTTCCAAGAATACAAGTCATTAGCTCATCCTAGATTTGTACTCATCTCACAACATTAAAGGTGAAGGAATTTTCAAGATCGAGTTTCAGAAATGTGATGTCAAGTTTTTGTCCAAAGTTCTACATGTACCCAATCATACAAAAAATTGCTCTCAATTAGTAGAATTGTCGATTTTGGTCATAGGATCGAATTCGATACAAATGACTGCACCATTCTTGACAAATCTAAGGAAGTTATAGCTTTTGATCAAAGGTGTGGCTACCTCTACAAGTTAAGCCATTGCTATTTTGCCAATAGGCAAGCTCCTCACACTACTACTTCTGAATTGTCTGATATGCTTTGGCATTTCAAATTAGGCCACATAAATCACAATAGTATCCAACAAATGTCAAATATAAAAATAGTACAAGATATGTCTCCTATTAGTAAATCGACTTCGCACATCTATGAAAGTTGTATTATCAGCAAATATTCTAGAATTCCATTCAATTCAGATCATGTCCACTCTCCAAGATTCTTATTTGTGGCCCTATGCAGACCTCTTCCACAGGGGGACCACTTATTTTCGAACATTCATTGATGATTTTTCTATAAGAACCGTGACTTACTGTCTAAAAAACAAATATGAAGCTACAAGTTTTTCAAACAGTTCAAGGCATCTGCTGAAAATCAGACCTCAAAAAAAATCAAGGCTCTACGTACTAATGGACGGGGGGAATTTATCTCCAATGAGTTCAAAGACTTTTGCAAGGCACATGGGATACATCGTTTCAAGCTAATTTCAACGCGATATTAGAGCTTGGATTCAAGTAGAGCAGAAGGAAATGTGCAAATACCCCTATCAGTCGATAGTTGGATCGATCATGTATGCCATGATTTGCACACGCCTGATTTAGCATTCGCAGTCAGCACACTGTCGTAGTATATGTTGAATCCCGGCCTATCTCACTAGAAAGCTCTCCAAAGAGCATTAAGATACATTCAAGACACGAAGCACTATGCTTTGTGCTTTAATGGAAATAGAGAGGATGCACTTATTTTAAATGCCTATTCCTATTTGGACTAGGATGGAGACATGGAACTCAAAAATTCACTTCTGTCTATCCATGCTTCTTAGTGGGAGGACCCATTCATGGAACAATTGAAAGCAGAAATGCATCTCTTTGTCCTCCATTGAATCCAAATATTTTGCAACTATCCAGGATTTGAACTACTTGTATGAAATGACAGATATAACGACTCGTCTCTTTTTGAGAAAGAAGTTCCTATCTCTCAAGATGTGTGAGGGGACCTCAGTCATTAATCATCTAAACGAATTCAAACATCTACTTAACCAGCTTGTTATGTCCATGTCTTGTACAAGGGAATCGAAACTATTCCTGACGTGGATAGCTAGTCACTCCAGTTGTATGTGGTTATTAGCTATGCTACGTCATTCCGGATGTGGTCGTAAATAATTAATAATCATATGAGGGCCCAGACCTATAATTGGACATAGGAGCACATGCATGGTGAAGACTGCTTTAATGCAAGAATAGGAGATCAATAGCTCAATTTAGGTTGCATGGGGATCCTAAAGGGAATATTCTCTCTCTCTTGAGAAGAATAGGTCTAGTGGAAACTCGCCCATCCTCCTATTGTGAATTATGATTCTTGAGCCAGTTCTTCCTCTCCTCTCTTGTGTTCTTCACTGTGGCTTGGGGGTGGATTGGTTCGGGTATTGACTAGTCTCTCCATATTGGTTGGGTGGTTCATGCTCCACAGGTGTCTTTTTGATTTGCATGTGATTGGAATCCTGTAGATCTTCACTTGGTGGTTCTTACAGTTCTTTGATGATGTAGTTCGTGTCGCGAAAGTGTACGACTCCGCGGTTGTGGCATCTAGGAAGCAGTTACAAGCTAATCCATCTGGATCATCCGGACCCAGCTAGAAAAAAGAGAAGAAAAGAGTTCGTGGAAATAAGAATAAAAAATATTTCGACGAATTGGATCAAGCTGCATCTGAATTTAGACAAAAGAAAAAGTTGTCCTGGAAAAAGGCCAGAAGGACCGATGTTTGTTTCCATTGTGGTCAGCCTGGACACGTTATGAAATTTTGTCCAGAACGAAAGAAAGACGCAGCTCAAGTGATTGAGATGCCAGGTAAAGAGAATCTTAGGCTGAAAATTAATAAAATTAATTATGAGTGTGATTGTTCTTTCAGTATTACTTCATTCTTGCCAAATGATTTATTTCGTTTGAAAGGCACTGTTAATGGACATGAAGTTAGTATTTTAGTGGACAATGGATCTACTCATAATTTCATTAACTCTGGTCTTGTGCAGAGACTCAGACTCAAAACTGAAGCCAGTAACCATAGATATCGTGTATATCTAGCTTCAGGAGCGGAGTTGGAGACATGGGATGTGAAAGTTCCAAGACTCCCTGTTTGGATCCAGGACTATAGAGAGTTAATTGATTTCCGTGTTTTAGATTTAGCACGTCCGTATATTATTCTAGGATACAAGTGGTTATTTAATAAACATCCTGAAATAGATTTTGAGAAGCATGTTCTCTCTTTTCAGGAGGGTAAAGAAATAGTTACATTGTTTGGAGACAATTTTGTACATCCATCTGGGATGATTTCATTTGCTAATGTAATGGAGATTTTTGATTCACAATATGAAGCTTATTCTTTATTTGCTAAGCCAATTTTGGATTTATCTGAAATGCATCTAAGTAGTTGTGAATTGTCGAAAATTCTTAACTCGGTAGACTTAGATCAGGAGCAAATTGAGAAGAATAAGTTATTGTCATAATTCAAAGATGTATTTCCAGAAGAATTACCTCATGGATTACCGCCGTCCAAATCGGTAGACCATAAGATTGAGTTAATTCCAAGTAGTCATCCTATCTCTAGACAACCTTATAGGTTTTCTCAGAAAGAAGAGGTAGAGATTACTAAGCAAATTGAAAATTACCTGAAGATGGGTCATATTCAGCCAAGTAAGTCGCCTTGGGGCGCTCCTGTTCTTCTGAAAGCGAAGAAAGATGGAGGCTTCAGGATGTGTGTGGACTACAAAGGGTTGAATAAAGTAACTATTAAAAATATAAATCCTTCGCCTCGTATGGATGATCTGGTAGATCGATTAGGTGGAGCTAAATACTTCACAAAGATAGATCTTAGAACTGGATATCATCAAATTAGGATTCATCTGGGTGGCGTGCAGAAGACTGGTTTTCGGATGAGATTCAGTCACTATGAATTTCTCGTGCCTCCTTTTGGGTTAACGAATGCACCAGCTACATTCCAATAGATGATGAACGATTTTTTCTGTCCATATCTAGGGAAGTTTGTGGTTGTATTCTTAGATTATATTCTCATTTACAGTAGAACACTTAAGAGCACTTGAGCATCTTAAGACTGTCTTAGATATTCTCAGACGAGAAACTATACGCTAAGGAATCTAAATGTGAGTTCTTTAAGCATGAGTTGTTATACCTCGATCATAAGATCACCCCTAGTGGGTTGGAGATTGACGAGGGTAAGGTCAAGACAGTGCTTGATTGGCCGATACCAAAGACGGTTAGAAAAGTTAAATCTTTTCTTGGTTTTATAGTTTTCTTTCGTAAGTCAATTGAGGATTATGCTAAAGTGGCAGCACCCTTAAATAATTTGACTAAAGGAATAAAAAGAAAAAGAGAAGTCAACCTAGCGATCCTATTGAGTGAAATGATGAATTGAACCAATGCTTTGAGAAACTCAAGCAAATGGTTGCTTCAGCTCCTGTTTTACAGATCACGAATCCTGATATACCTTACGTCGTGCGAACTGACGCAAGTGATTCGGCGATAGGGGCAGTTCTTCTACATGAGGATAGGTCGATAGCATTTGAAAGCAAGAAACTCACGGGGCCTCAGTTGCATTATACAACTCGTGAGAAAGAGTTATTTGTTGTGATACATGCACTTTAATCCTGGAGGCATTACCTTTATGGTAGTCAGTTTATAGTGTATACAGATCACCAACCTCTGAAGTACTTTTGTAATCAGAACGATCTAAGGGGTTGTAAAGCTCACTGAGCTGCGCTTATGCAGGAATTTGATCATGAGATCCGATATATCAAGGGCAGCTCTAACCAAATTGCGGATGCACTTAGTCGAATTGGTGACTTAAATGAATTTTCTTTCACCCAGATTTCCACTGATCTATATCTTTCACTATGAGAAAAATGCGAATCAGATTCTCATTTTGGTCCCATCTGGAAGATGGTGGAGACAAGAAAAAATGAGAATGGAATAGAGATTTACTCATAGGGGTCTCAGGTTCCTAGGAAAGATAATAAGATAGCGGAACAATTCTCTATCCGAAGTGGGTTACTATTTTGGAATGGAAAAATTTGTGTACCGGTGGATGATGAGTTAAAGAAGAAGAATCTTTATGAGTGTCATGACGTTCCCTGTGCAGGTCATCTGGGTATACACAGGACTTTGGACTTGGTCAGAAGAGAGTTTCATTGGCCGAAACTCAAGCCATTTGTAGGCTTATGTGGTTAAGTGTGGACCTTGTCAGTTAGCCAAAGCTGAACGCTTAAAGACTGGAGGGTTGCTACATCCCCTAGATATCCCTCAGAAATGATGGGAAAGTATATCTATGGATTTTGTGGTTGGACTTCCAAGGATCCAACGCCAAAATGATTCTATTTGGGTTGTGGTGGATAGGTTGACAAAGTTAGCTACTTTTATACCAATCAAGTCAACTGCCAAGGCTTCGGATTTAGCCCAGATCTTTGTGGAAAGATTATTTAGGCTTTATGGACTGCCAAGTGATATAGTTAGTGATAGAGATCCTAAGTTTACAGGTCACTTTTGGTCAGTTGTATTCCATAAGCTTGAAACGTCGCTTAGTTTTAGTTCTTCTGATCATCCTGAATCAGATGGCCAAACTGAGAGAACTAATCAGACTATGGAGGACATGTTGAGAACTTATGTGTCTCACAGGCAATCTCAGTGGGAAGATTACATTTCTTTGATTGAGTTTGCTTATAACAATAGGCAACATTCTGCTACTGGTTATAGTCCGTTTATGCTGATGTACGGTTTTCAACCTAGATCTCCGGTAAATGTGGAGACAAAGTCTGTTAAGATCCAAAAAGTTGCAGATTTCTTGCATGATATGCGTGAAATGTTGCAAGTGGCCCGTGATTGTATCTAGAGTGCTCAGGATAGAGCTAAGCACTATGTCAATCTTAAGAGGTCTCTCAGAGATTTTAAAGTTAATGACTAGATATATCTTAGAATACCTAAGGATTCTAAGACTATGAGTATAGGGAAGTATTATAAATTGTCTACGAGATATTGTGGACCGTTTCGGATTATAAAGAAAATTGGTTCTTTAGCTTACGAATTAGATCTTCAGAACAAGACTACAGCTCGCCCAGTGTTTCATGTAAGCCGATTGAAATTAAGTTTGCATGAAGGTGAAGTAGATCTTACCCATTTGGAGGACTCATCGTTAGTGTTCCTTTGGAACCTGAAAAGGTACTCAGAACCAGAGATAAACAATTGAGAAATTGTTCTATCTCTGAGTGATCAGGTGGAAGGGACGGACTGAGGATGATGATTCATGAGAAAGGGTCGAAAGCATAAAGAAGAATTTTCCTAGTTTTCATTTCTAGAGATAGAAATGGTTTAAGGTGGGAATAATGTTATGTCCATGTCCTTTACAAGGGAATCGAAATTATTCCTGACATGGATAGCCGGTCACTCCAGTTGTATGTGGTTATTAGTTATGTTATGTCATTCCGGACGTGGTCGTATTAAATAATTAATAATCATATGAGGGCCCAAACCTATAATTGGACATAGGAGCACATGCATGGTGAAGACTGCTTTAATGCAAGAATAGGAGATCAATAGCTCAATTTAGGCTGCATGGGAATCCTAAAGGTAATATTCTCTCTCTCTTGAGAAGAATAGGTCTAGTGAAAACTCGCCCATCCTCCTATTGTGAATTGTGATTCTTGAGCCAGTTCTTCCTCTCCTCTCTTGTGTTCTTCATTGTGGCTTGGGGGTGGATTGGTTAGGGTATTGACTAGCCTCTCCATATTGGTTGGATGGTTCATGCTCCACATTGTCCTTTTGGTTTGCATGTGATTGGAATCCTGTAGATCTTCACTTGGTGGTTCTTATACAGCTAGTTGCAGTAGGTTTGTTAGTGTTAGACGAAGATGCTAACATGTCTCTTTTGTCCAATCTTCCTCTCTCTTATGACAATTTAGTATTGCTTTTGAGCAGTACTCCTGATCTGTCTCTACAAAAGCTGATAGCAAGTTTATTGTAGGAAGAAGTAAGAAGAAAAAGCTTATTGACATCAAATACGAAGATTGTCTATTAGTAAGATCACAGATCAAAGCAATAGATCTTTGTTTAATTCAAAGTAATGTACTATCTTGGATAATGGTTGTAAGTAAATTCTCTTTACAAATATAGAAGGTAATTTGTTATCTTGAGTTATGATTATGCACTTTCTACCAATGTGAGTACTTCTAACGCACATTTATGGCATCAAATATTAAAATATTTAAACATGAGAACAATCTTGTACATGCATCACAATAGCATGGTCAAAGATTTAAGCTCAAATGCTACCTCCACAGACCTAAGAAATGTCTGTGAGATGTGCTTGCTAGGCAAACAGCCTAGATCAAGATTTCCAAAGGGACAAGCCACTAGAGCTAAGTCCATTTTAGAGTTGATACATAATGAACTGTGTGGCCCCATGTGTATTCCATCTCTGGGTTCTACACCATATTTCATCACTTTTCTCCATCCATAATTCCCAAAGTTCTTGAGAACTTTGTGGATCCCCCTTTTGATATTTTCAAAAAATTTAAAGATTATACACTTGATGACATTGTTATTCAGCTACCCCAACCACAGAGGGAACCTACACAGGCTTCCTCCTCCTTTGAAGGACCAGTCAAAACCGTACAGTTGAACCTTAAGGATCCTGATGAGGAAATGGACCGTTTTGTCCATGTCGGAGCCCACCTGATGCCAGATCAATTATTTGAATTGGAAAAATTACTACGCAAATACAGAGATGTATTTGCATGGAACTATACCGAAATGAAAAGGGTCCCACCTGACGTAGCAGTCCATACGATTCCACTTGAGGAACATGCAAAGCCCATTAGGGCTAAGCCTTATCATTGTAACTCAGTTTACCGAGAGAGGATCAACGACGATATTAAGAAGCTCACAGATATCGACTTTATTCATGAAGTACAACATACAGATTGGGTATCGCTCACCTGATCATATCGCTCTCTTTATGGTTGACTAAGACACCTACACAAATATTCTTTTATTTGAAAGAATGATATAAGTAATAGTCTGAATTTTTGTAATTCGTTTAAATCCTTTATATTTTATTATTATTTTTTTTGTTTTGTAAGAACTCTTCCACCAACAAAGTGGTATCAGAGCTGATAGGTCGTACACCAACAAATTGGTATTTGTGCACCAGCAGACGGTCAAGCAATCAGACATGAATCAAAAGCAATTATCGAAGCCAATTCCTAATTGAAATCAACAACTTGCTCTGAACAAGAAGAAGATGTTCTGTAAATACTACAAGAGAACGAATCATGAGATCCAGGACAACAAAATCCTCAAGTTCAATAACAATAAGAAAAAACAGTTGGACCAATGAGCCAATGTAGTGACTGAAACACAATAGAACCTTGATAATGAAGATGATCAGAACACATTTATAGTGAACCATCACAATTTCCACCAATAATGTGAAAAATGGTTCCTTGATTCTAGGGCTACATAGCATATGACAAGCCATCAAGAATTGTTCCACCACTATTTGGCCTATAGTACTAAAAAATTAGTTCAACTTGGAGATAAAAGCTCACACATGATTGAAGGTGAAGGTACTATCAAGCTGGTTTATCAAAATGGAGAATCCAAACTTATTCCAAAAGTATTATATATTCCAAATCTTGCAACCAATTGTCAACAAAATTATTGATTTAGGACATGCACTACAAGAAAAGGTGGAAAAAATTACGAAAAAAATGACAAAAATTATGAAAATTTCTGCAATTTTTGCCCCTTTTTTGCCAAAAAAATTGCGAAAACGGTTTCCGCAATTTTTTGGCAAATCCGCAATTTCGGTCTCGCATTTTTTTTGGCTAATTTTTTGTAATTTTTATGGCTAAATTAACAATAAAAAAAATTGCGGAAACCCACCCGCAATTTTTTGGCAAAATAACTGCGGATTTATTTTTACAATTTGTTTTCGCAATTTGTTTGGCTGATATTTTTTGCCAAATTTTTTGGGCAAAAATTGTCAAAAAAATTGCAAAAATTCATTTCCAAAATTGTTGTGGCAAAAATTGCGGTTATTTTTTTGCAATTTTTTGTGCAAAAATTGCGAAATTTTATTTTCGTAATTTTTTTCAAAATAGTGTCAAAAATTTGCAAAAAATAAATTCGCAATAAAATATAAATTGCGAATTTATTTTTCGCAATTTTTATACATTATTTTGAAAAACAAATTACAGAAATGAATTTTCGCAATTGTTTTGGCAATTTTTGCCAAAAAAATTACGAATATATACTTGCAATTTGTTGGCTAAAATTGCAAAAAATATCACCAACCCTAAACCCTAAACCTCGATAGCAAGTTCTTTACCTCAAATAACGGCTGAGCTAAACATGACTGTTGTGGCGTCGGATCCTTCTCTATAGTTGCACGCTACATGACATATGAAAAAAATTATGAAATTATTAGAAAACTTATCTCTATCTCTCTAATGAGGTCCATACATTTTATAAGGCTTTCACAATTTAGAGTATGACATCCCATGCATTGTCTTGTGTCTCAAAGTACATGTGTAATAATTAGACTCTTAGAAAGAAGTGAGGTTAAATCTCTTTAATTGTAGATAACGGCTGAGCTGAACCCAACTGTTGTAGCATTGGGTCCTCCTCTACAGCAACATGATGTATGATCAAAACTGAAATAAGGAATATATCTCATTTTCTCTCTCTTTCTCATTATCTCTTTGTCTCTCTTTGTCTCTCTCCTTCTCCCTCTCTTTATGTAGATAGCTAGGGCCGTACCAAGTTTCAAAAGAAGGAGATGGAGAGAGAGAAAGAAGAAATGAGAAAGCAAACTAACATGGGATAAACTTTTCATCATCTTCATCTACATCTGTACAGTCTTTCAGGATTCTTCCATTTCTTCACTGTCTCTCTATCTCCTTCCTCATTTCATCTACTTGGAAAGAATATTGCATCTCTTTTCTATAGACACTTAAGCCTCTTACTCTCTTTCGTCCCCGATTATTTTCTTCTAAAATCTTCATTACTTTGTCGTCGGGATTTGTTCCTGACATATAATTAATTAAAATCTTCTTCTACACACAATAAAAAAAACATAGCTAATCAAATATAGATGCAAAATCATATATTTGTTCATTACATTTTATAAAATTAAATGTATTTAAACCATAATTTCAAAAAATATATGTTATTATATCTCATATTGGGTGTTACCTTCAAAGTCTCAGCCACAGGTCAGGATCCAACTCGTCTGCTTTTAGTTTGCCAAAACCTTTACTAGTATGAGCATCCACATAGATCCCGGCAACAGTTGGAGCCCTATTCTTTTCTTGTGCTTGGAATTTGGCACTCAACAATAGACAAAAATAAATGACATCATGAAAGAAGAGGTTTCACATATCGGAGTATACAAATGCAAGTTTTGTTGTATACACACATACCAGTCTTATATTGATGCCCGCATATCCAACTCGACCAACATTCAGCATCTTTTGTTGTTTTGATCTATTGATTTTGTTTTGTTGACTCAATTTTTAAGGAAATTATTGTACACACATCAAGCAAATGAATAATAACTCAGTAGTAAGATAAATAAATCATGCACTAACTAGAGATGACCAAGCATTCAACTCAAATTTTGGTTTCAAAATATATAGATAAGACAAAAAAGTGGAATACAACTTAAAAAGTTTTGCTTTTTAAGTATTGACGTAGAAGCTGCCATCTCTCCTTTTCCATCCACTCAAGACATTTTGGCGTTAAATTTTCTGCCTCTAATTTATCAATGTCGTTCTTGAGTCTCTGTCTCAATAAACAAAAACTGGACGACAATTTGTCCTTTAAGTTTTGTGATGAAAACTAGCAATCATATTCTGCCTGTGATATGAAATAAAACTCATCAAACTCTCTCTCTCTCTCTCTCTCTCTCTCTCTCTCTCTCTCTCTCTCTCTCTCTCTCTCTCTCTCTCTCTCTCTCTCTCTCTCTCTCTCTCTCTCTCTCTCTCTCTCTCTCTCTCTCTCTCTCTCTCTCTCTCTCTCTCTCTCTCTCTCTCTCTCTCTCTCTCACACACACACACACACACACACACATGATCTATATAAGATTCAAATAAAAGTAGAGTAGTACCAGCAATGCTTGACGAATTGCCTCGATTTGCACCTTTGGTACAATTGTTGGATAATGTAGATCCAACTTGGCCTTCGCACATCTTATCTATCATTACTTTATCGTTTAAGGTGTGCTCAAAGGGATTAGGAAACTATGACTTGTCGCTTCAATGATAGAGACAACCCTCCAGTCTCCGAACATATTCCTATCAAACGCCCCATGACAGAGCTCTCTCATATAAGCTAGGACCTCCTCCTCTTAACATCCTCAACTATAGCTCCTGACGTATCAATGTCATAGTATAATATTGGATCGGCTCTAGTAGGTGGGGCGTTGTAACCAGGTGGTGGTGCGTCACGCACGGGTGAGTCATCTCTATATCTAGGCTCCTCAAAATCATCGTGACCTCCACAAGCAAAAAAACAACCACCTAAATGACTCTTACGTGGTGCTGACCTAGCAATGCGAGGTGTGGAGGTCTGAGGAGTGGACCTATGTGGTGAGGGCCTCTGTGATGGTACATATGAATGTGCACTAGTGGGGGGCCTCTGAGGACTACCTTGCTGTGAGGCCGCTGGAGAGTTTAACATGGACCTATACTGTTGAAGAATAGCATCCATTTGTTCTCTCTGCCTAGTAGGTGCACTACTTAACCAGTTCATACACTCTTCATGAGACGGAGACCCAAGAGATGGAGGGTCAGACATCTGCATATCAAAAATGAACTACGATTAAGATAACAATGATGAACATAAAACATAAAATTAACTATAACCACAAACCTAAACATAAACTTTATTCTCTTTTTATTCAATTGCTCTATGATAATCCACGGTTTCTAAATCTTCAATTTAAATCTTTTACCCTAAATCTCTTATATCATGTCCTCGTGTATACCCTTTATATAAATCTTTTAGTCTAAACTCTAAACACTAAATCCCTTTTCAACTGTCTTACTTGCTTTCATGATTTTAAAACGTTTATCTTTATCAAGTTGTAACATATGCTCTTCACATTATTTTAGAAAGTTTCAATTGAAAGAAAATACCCACAAACAAAGCAACAAGACTTTAACAACACAAAACAACAATATTTCAACAAAACAAAGAAACAAGATTCACAATAAACAATGCTCACCTTGTCTCCAAAACTTTGTTTCAAAAGCTTTACCCCAAAAAACTTTACTCCAAACTGAGGATACTGTGATAAAAGTGAGAAAAAAGAGTGTCAATGAAAGAGAGAGACAGAGACAGAGACAAAGAGGGAGATAGAGGGCAAGCTTTACTCCAAGCTTTACTCAAACTACTTTAACTCTAATGAAAGGGAAACAAAAGAGTGTCAATGAGAGAGATAAAAGGATAGAGAGTCATCAAGGTTTTCAAAAAACTTACTTTACTCCAAGCCCTACTCCAAGTTTTACACCCTTTTAAATAGCTTTACTCCTTTTGAGAAGCTTTCTTATGCTCTCTTTGAAAAGGTTTACAAACTTTTAAATAGCTTTACCTCAAGCTTTTGTAAGCTTTTGAAAGGCTTTAACTCTGATGAAAAATAAATAAAAGAGTGTCAATGAGAGAGAGAAAAGAACATAAAAAACAATAAACACAAATGTGACAAAGCAACACAAGTAAACTTTCGAATGTTGGCTATGGTGCTTACCTTTGTGTCCAATGCTCAACATTTTGCTCAAGCCTTGGCTATGGTGAGAAGGTAAAGAGCTTTGGCTGTGACAAAAGAACATAAACAACAATAAACACAAATGTATCAAAGAAAAACAAATAAACTTTTGAATGTTGGCTATGGTGCTCACCTTTTTGTCCAATGCTCCACTTTTTCTCCAAGGCTATGGTGAAAAGGTAACTTCCGGTAATTGACGCTATGGTCGACGCTAGCCAAAAAAATTGCAGAAATTTTTTTCTACAATTCTTGCCGTGATGACAAAAATTGTGGAAATTTTTCGCAATCTTGTCTGTAATTTTCCGCAATTTTTCACAATTTTCTCCGCAATTTTGTCTGCAATTTTTCGCAATTTTGTCCACAATTTTCTCTGCAATTTGCAACAATTTTCGCAATTTCTACCATGTCTAAAAATTGCGGAATTTTTTTCCGCAATTTTGTTTGCGATTCCCTCCACAACGGGAGAAATTGTGAAAAACTTTTTTTTTTCACAGTTTTGTCTACAATTTCTACCACGCTGGGAAAAATTGTGGAGAACTTTCTACAATTTTTTTTGCAATTTCTACCGCAAAAACATTTTCCGCAATTTCTGCCATGGCCTAAAAATTGCAAAAATTTGTTTTTGCAATTTTGTCTGCAATTTTTACCACGACGGGAGAAATTGCGAAAAATTTTATTCAATGTTTTCTGCAATTTATGCCGCGAAAACATTTTTCGCAATTTTGGCCACGACCAAAAAATTGCAAAAAATCTTTTCCACGTTTTTTTTTTGCAAATTCTGTGATGACGACAAAAAATGCAGAAATTTTTTACAATTTTTTTTGCGATTTCTGCCATGACGGTAGAAATTGCGGACGATTTTCTACAATTTCTGCATAACAATATAAATTGTGGCATTTTTTTTGTATTTTTTGGATTTTCGCAATTTCGACCAAAAAAAATTGCGAAAATTTTTCACAATTTTTGCCACCTTTTCTTGTAGTGACATAAGGTAGAGTTTGGATCAGACTCATGTAAAATTTTTGATAAAATAATAGAGTACTTACACTTGAAAAAAGACAAGGATATCTATATAGGCTTACTCCTTTCTTCTCTATAACTGACCATGCTTTAAACATCTCAGTCTTGATTAATAAAGAATTAATTTGACATTATAGACTTGGGCATTTGAATAATATATCTATATGTCTAAATAGTCTTTATTTCTTGATCTTCATTATCAAAGTAATAATTTTGACCCTCCAGTATGCCAAAGCTGTATCATAGAAAAACAAACTAGAAGACCTTTTAAGTCGAATCAGAAACACGTGTCTAGACATCTATTTGACAAATGGAATCAAACAACACTTTGTTGTTTCCTATTCTCCTCAATTTAGCAGATTTGCAGAGAGAAAGAATAGAACCTGAGTCGAATCTGCCAAATGCATGCTCATTTATGCATCATTGCCCAGATCGATTTGGCAGTAAGTTGTTTCATCTTCACCAAAGGTTTATCGAACAGTAAGACTTCTTATGAAGTCTGGACTGGATCCAAGCCTTCACTAAAGCATTTAATTTTTTTTGGATACACTGCTTATGCTCATGTTCCTAAAGATGCCAGAAAGAAGTCGGATGATCATTTTATAAAAACAATTTTTGTTGGCTATTTTTGTTCAAATGGCATGTATCAACTACATAATCCTACTAGATGTAAGACATCTACTAGCAGGGATGTTATATTTCTTGAAGATCAGTTAATTGACTTATAAGTCAAGGACAAAATATTGCTTGACGTTCTTGCCCAATTTCGATTTTTTTCAAGTAGCCAAATTATACCAATAGATTCAAAAGAAAAATAAGAAGTTGCAACTCAGGAGTGGCCAACCCCGATTCTTTCTTTCAATCATCCCATGTACAAGGTTGATTGCCCTTTGCAACTAAGTCATCCCACCAAACTAAGTCTCTTCCTTCAAGGAACATGGTGACAATGGATAACTTCTCATATTCAGGGAATTGGTTCTGGCAAAGTATTTGTTCCAAACATTCAGCCAAGAACTTACCACTTATAAGTTCCTATCCTTATTCTCCCCCTTAAACAATTCTATAAGCATCACTACTCTCTTCCAAAGAGAACTAGATTCATTGGGTACTTCAACTACAAGCTTCCTACAACTAGAAAAGCCTATAATTTTCTCCCAAAAAAATTTAGTTGGTGATCTTAATAGAACTTGAAGAAGGTTAGAAAGGTTATCATCCTTTGTCTAGCTCTGATACCACTTTTACAAGTAGAGGTGAGGAAGTCCTCCAAATCCAAGGTAGAGCCTCCAAATGTCCTCCAAGCAACCTGCAAGCTTCAAGATGCTCCCCAACTCCAAGCTAGGATGCCTCCACCTGCAAGTAAGGATCTGCAAGCCTCCAAGGATCTCTCCTCCACCTGTGTCCCTACTCTTTAAACACAAAGATAGATAACAAGCTGGCCTCAAGTATTCACCACCCAACCATAGCTAGATCCAAGCTCCAAGCAAGACCTATCTAGCACCCCCTTGCTAACCATAAACAAATCACAAGCATACCACAACACTCCATAGAATACTCAAGATCCAAACCCTACTTATGTCCCATACCATAAGCAAGATCCAAACCACAATCATACTACCACAAAAAAGTACTCTACACACTAGAAGCAACACTAGACCATAAGCCAAGCAAACAAGAGAGATCTCCCCCTATGGGCACCCTACTACCCTCATATAGATGGCCCATGGACCCCTCCAATGCACTATGGGCTTCCATGCTCATCCAATGAGAGAGAGAGAGAGAGAGAGAGAGAGAGAGAGAGAGAGAGAGAGAGAGAGAGAGAGAGAGAGAGAGAGAGAGAGAGAGAGAGAGAGAGAAACCTAGGGGAGTTAAAGAACATCCAAGAGCATCCAATGCCTTTCTTGTGGGAGTTGGGAACTCAATGGACACTTTAGAAGGGCGCCCTCCTACTAGGTCCCATTGCCCAAGTTGTGCAAGTATACTTTGGTCCTAGACCAATAAAGTGATATGGTTCAAGGTTGAGGCCCAAAGTTTAGAAAAATAGTCATCCAATGACTTTCTAACACCTCACTAGGTTCCATACCTCCATCCAAGGCATAGACACCTACCTGTCCTTAACCAAGGACACTAGTACCTTAATCTAAGACACCTACCCTTAATACTAAGGGTATCCCTTATCCAAGGGTCACGTGACTCCATACCTCCAACTAAGGTACAGTCACTTGCCTATCCTTATCCAAGCACACATACCCTTAATCCTAAGGGTACCTTGCCATTTAAGCCCTAACACTAAATGGACTATTAGGGGTCTGAAGTATTGCTAGTTACATAGGTATGTAACACTTACCTTTTGCATGCTTGCACTTGCCATGAAGAACCATTGAAACACCATCATTATCCTCAAGACTAGCCAAGTTAGCACAAAGATGAACATCTCCAAGAAGCATATTAGATCTTGACCTAGATCTAGCATAAGGAACCTTTTTAGACTTTGCATAAGATCCACCAATCTTATTGATGCTAAAAGATAACTTTGGAAAGTTGAGACCAATCTCCTTTTCCATTCCATCAAAGTCTTTTGAATAGCAAAACTTTGAACAAGATTAGCATGATCATCCAACAAGCCATTAAGTATAACTTGAACAAATTCTACCTCCTTAATGCTTTTATCAATACACGCTAACTCATCATTGAATGCTTTAACCCTCAAAACAAAAGCATGAGTACACCCTCCTCCTTCTTTTGCAAACTTTGAAAGATTTGCCTCCTAAGAGTAAGCACTCTTGATGTAGACTTGGATTCATAAAGCTTCTTCAAAGCCTCCCAAGCCTCCAAAGATGATGTGCACTTACCAACTTCCTTGAGAAGTTCATTGGTAACATTCATCTTAATCATGTGTAGATCTTTCTTTTCTCTCTTGTCATACCTCACTTGATCTTTAGGTGCTTGAGGTCTCTCCTCCACACCTGCAACAATCTCCATCAACTCATTCATCTCCAATAAGGACTCCATCCTCACCTTTCAAGTAGAATAGTTGATTGAGGTAAGCCTATCAATGCCTTCCTTACCTTGGGCCTTACCTTACCAGCTCACAAAGGCAGGCAAGCAGGCAGGCAGACATGCTACATTGAATTTTGTAGCCAAAAGCACCTCCTAGAAAGTCTACGAGAATTCGAACTCAACCTGTCAGATTCATTGATGAGTATGCTCATTATCTTTCGCCAGAGCCAACCACAATCGAAGAAGCACTCACATAGGCTGATTCTGACCTTTGGAAAGAAGCCATGGACAAAGAATACAACTCTTTGATCAACAACAACACATGGTTGCCTACAAGCGGAAAGATCATCATCGATTGTAAGTGGATATTTAAGTCAAGTACAAGGCAGATGGCAACATTGACATAAAGGAAGGCTCGACTGGTGGCAGTGAGATTTTCACAAATTCTCAACATCGATTATTTTAAAACTTTTAGCCAAGTGGTCAAGCACTCCTCAATCAAGTAGAGCTAATCATCAAATTTAGCTCTAATTTGATAGATATAGGATATCATCTACTCTTAAAATACTTAAGCACCAATTATTACTCATTTGTCAAGTTTGAACATACCTTCTACAAGTCATGCTCCTCAAGCGGAAAATTCTAGTTGATATGTTAAGTCCGAAGAGACTGGTACAACCCTTTAAAGGTCAACTAGAGTTTAACATCCCTAACAGGTTTTATCCTAAAGCATTTTCAACATCCGTAGAAGAGCCTCATACATTTTTAGAACTTGTCATACACTAATCCAAATAAGTGGAAAAAGCCATTACATTCGAATACAACTCACTCATTAAAAATGAGACTTGAACTCTTTTTTATCTTCCAAAAGAGAAAAGAGTTATTGATTGTAAATATATATACTTTCAAGAAGAAATTCCATCTTTATGGAGCTATTTTCAAGTGAAAAGCTAGATTGGTGGCTAGAGGATTTTCTTGAATTCCAAGAGTAGACTACACTAAGACATATAGTTCAATAGACAAAATCACTTCAATCATAGTACTTCTTGCCATTGTTGTTGCAAAAAAACTAGAATAGTAGGAAATGGATGTTCAGACTGCATTTCTTAATGGTTTTATTCGTGAGAAAAATCTAGGTTTGATTCATTAAAAGGCTCTCAAAAGAGTAATCAAGCATGTTCAACCCAGTATGGCATGAAACTTTATGCTACAATGGCAGTCATGAAGCTACTTTAACTTTGCAATGATTCATTGATTCAGATTGGGAAGCTGATGTTGATTCCAAAAAATCAACTTCTAGCTATTGTTTTATGTTATCCCAAGAAACCATCTCTTGGAATAGCAAGAAGCAAAAATCCATCACACACTCTTCGACAGAAGTGAAATATTTATTTAGGTGCAAAAAGGAATATGATCGTATCTGTATCATTATTTAAACTTTGGCAAGTTGTGTGGCAAGGGCGTGGGTCGGGTGCAAAGTGTCGGGTAGTAGGCTCAACTTGGGTAGGAAATCAAGTGCAAATTTGGCAGGTGTGTGGCTAAGTTTTGTGATTGAAAGAGAAAATTTTCTTCCATTTATAGTTCGTCCCATGTGAGTTTGTGCAAGTGACGCGGTGCAAGAAGGTGAGTTCGACCGGTCAACAATGACATGTGGGAAGCCAGAACTAGGTCAAGTTTGCAAGGTGTCGTGGCGTTGCATGGCGCCCCACGCTTGCGTTCTCGGTGGAAGTGCATTTGTCTTGTTATGAGCTTTATTTATCCTTGATGAGCAAAAGATGTCGTGGGTTGATAAGAGGGACCTAGCCTAGATCCAAGAGTCATGCTTGGTAGGTGCATGGTAGGTACAAATCTCATCATAAATCATGGTCTAGATCCTACAAAGTAGGAATCACTACCAAATAGACACAACCACTCCTCTGCATGGCGCCCCATGCTTGCGTTCTCGATGGAAGTGCATTTGTCTTGTTATGAGCTTCATTTATCCTTGATGAGCAAAAGATGTCGTGGGTTGATAAGAGGGACCTATCTATATAGCCAAGTGAATGAAAGAAAGAGCTTCACCTCACACATGGTTTTAGGGATATAAGATGGATGTAACGAGAAAATAATAGGATGATCTAATTGATATGATTAGGTAGATTCATGAAAAATACATGGAGACAAGTGGAATGTTGTAGTTAACGATATATGGAGTGACTATGATGTATGATAATCGATATCAATTTCATGATGAGAAAGTTGTGTCGACCAAGTTCATTTGGAAAAGCTCACATGTGGGCGGACTCCTTGAGCTACTCGAGATCTCGAGTTAAAGCGATTGACTGGCTTTTGATGTGCCGCGATTAATATGATGTAGCTCTTTAGAAAAATACGATTGTAGATGAGTTGAAGATGGTGGATTCCTAGAGAGGATTTGATATGGAAGTAGGGTGGTGGTCGTAGTTTGTTGAATTTTGGTGATTAGATGGTGGATTCCTAGAGAGGATTTGATATGGAAGTAGGGTGGTGGTCGTAGTTTGTTGAATTTTGGTGATTAGTTGAGATGGTGGATTCCTAGGGAGGATTTGATATGGAATCGGGGTTTGGCGCTTTTGAGTTCCCTCTCTTCTGAGAAGGTAGGGAGGGATGGGCTGCGCCAGGCCTTTGAGATAGTGCAATACAAAGGCGACGCACGCAGACCCGAGTAGCAAGCTACCGGATGGGCCTGCAACCCCAAAACAAATTAGATTAATAGCATGAGACCCAGTGGGTCTCGTATCAGCTATTAAACTGATAAGAACAGATACTACACTTGATCTTAGCCAAAAGGCCGAGAAAGGTATGCTTTCGGAAGTGCCGGCCCTTCATTCTTATTGCACCCCACCTCAACCTTACTTCCTGAGATGCTTATGGGTCTATTCGTTCGTTCTCCCACCGCCTCCTCACCTCAACCTTACTTCCTGAGATTCCTTCTCCCACCGCGCACACACCTCTCGCTCCAGGACCTTCTTACATACAATAAACTCTCTCTCGTCTTTCTTCTTGAAAATTCTTTTCGAGCATCCATGCAGGCAGGCAGCAGCGAGCTTTCTTTCTTTCTTTCTTACTTGCTTGCGTTTTTGCATATCCATCCTTCCCTTGGGCCTTACCTTACCAGCTGTTGAATTGAATGGGATAGAAAAAACGAAAGGCCAGGATGAGGATGGAAATGTAAGCTTCTTCTTCTTACTTACTTAGACACACAGACACGGCACTTATGGAAACACAACGGGGGGCTGCTGCTGCTGCGGCGTTTTAGGGCCGCGCTCCTACTATCTTCTCTGCTTTCCAAACTCCGCCCCTTCCTTGTTTCTCTGCCATTCAGCTCCAATCATGCTTCATTTCCCTTGCTTTTTTGCGCTGCTTCATCGATTCTCTGAGGCATTTTATTTCTCACAACCCTTTTTTGGACTTATTCTTACACTAAGCTGCTTGGGGTTGATCGAAAGCCTGCAAAATCACCGTTCATCCATCCATCCTATGCTATGCAGCTGTTTGTTGAAGAAGATAATCACCAATTTCTTGCCAGCTTTGTTTCTCCATGCTCCATTTCATGTTCTTTCATTCAATATATGCTCAAGTTTTTCATTCCTTTGCTTCTAATGTTATATCTAATTTTACATGAGTACTTTTCATGGCATAATCATCTTTGCCCAACCAGGTTCAATTCCTCCCACCCAAGTTTCTTCTCAATGCCATCAAATGCCTCTTAGCTGCTATCATTGTCCCATTACCACTTAGTCCTAGTAACAATTGCTACAATCATTCTTCATGCAATGACGATCATCAACATTCAGATTCAGATATGATTTCTTTCCTTCTGACCCGTTTTTGATCATGCACTCGCTATCTTCAATGTTGGCTATTGGAATCCTCTTCAAGTTCCTTGGTGACAACGGACCGATGTTCCCTGGGTTTTGAGACAATGGTAATGCATAAAGCAATATCGAGTTCCAATTTATATCTGATTTCTTTCTTTCTTCCTCCTGACCAGTGGCTATCTTCAACGTTGGCTATTGGAATCATCTTCAACTTCCTTCGTGACAACGGAGTGATAAGCACCTATGCTCCCCAAGGTCGTTGTTTCGGCTTTACACACAATGGTAATGCATAAAGCAATGTCGAATTCCAACCTTTATTCTTTCTTCCTCATGACCCGCTTGATCATTCAATGGCTATTGGAATCAAATGCCTCTTAGCTGCTATCATTGTCCCATTACCACTTAGTCCTAGTAACAATCGCTACAATCATTCTTCATGCAATGACGATCATCAACATTCAGATTCAGATATGATTTCTTTCCTTCTGACCCGTTTTTGATCATGCACTCGCTATCTTCAATGTTGGCTATTGGAATCTTCTTCAAGTTCCTTGGTGACAACGGACCGATGTTCCCTGGGTTTTGAGACAATGGTAATGCATAAAGCAATATCGAGTTCCAATTTATATCTGATTTCTTTCTTCCTTCCTCCTGACCCATTTGATCATGCAGTGGCTATCTTCAACGTTGGCTATTGGAATCATCTTCAACTTCCTTCGTGACAACGGAGTGATAAGCACCTATGCTCCCCAAGGTCGTTGTTTCGGCTTTACACACAATGGTAATGCATAAAGAGAGAGAGAGAGAGAGAGAGAGAGAGAGAGAGAGAGAGAGAGAGAGAGAGAGAGAGAGAGAGAGAGAGAGAGCTAACTATTCAAACGCTTCTGATAATTCTGATTTTCAATGAATTAATCTGTATGAATATGAACAGCTATTTATACTAAGAAATTAGGTCGTCATATGAATGCAACCTTTGCGACCTCGACAGCTCCAGAATCTGTGGGACCTTCGCGACCTCGAATATGGGGTCCTTCTTTGTTTTCGATTGAGAGAGAGAGAGAGAGAGAGAGAGAGAGAGAGAGAGAGAGAGAGAGAGAGAGAGAGAGAGAGAGAGAGAGAGAGAGAGAGAGAGAGAGAGAGCCACCTTGAGATCTCGAATGTTGGGATCCTCGATTGATCTTGGGTCTGAACGATTGCTTACAATTTGAACAAAGTGAACGAACCAAAAGCTACCGCAAAGTCTGAAACGGTCCTAATGCGGTCTCTCTCTCTCTCTCCCCCCCCCCTCTCTCTCTACATTAAGAAGAGCACAAACTCGAAATTTATAGCATAAAATGTAAATGTAACACAATAGCAAACTGTCTCAAAACTTAATCAATGCTTGGTGATTGGATATAGATGGTCTACTTCAATCCTAATGTTGGTGGGTCTATATTGAAGCAGACATCTCCACAACTGAGTTATTAATTATTTTGTTTTAATTATTAATTATTAATTATTAATTATTTGGTTGTACAAATGAATTTGTAATATGGATATGAATTTGTAAACGGTCTATAGTCTAGACTTTCTTTTAATTCATTAAATGATTGCTTAGTGTGTGTAAACAATCTATAGTCTAGACTTTCTTTTCATTCGTTAAATGACCACTCATGTTTAATCAATGGCAGTTGTTCCATCACTTTTGCCCAGCTCTGGTTCTCGCCCTGTTTCATTGTTATAACATTGGCATTTCCTTTCCACTTACACTTTCCTTTTGTTTTCTTGCTTTCATGCTCATCGCTTGCTCATGTTGTCATCACTCTCACCATCATCAGCTCTCATCGCTCTCTGCTTTCATGCTCATTGTTGCTCGTGCTCTCATCGCTCTCACATTTGACCTAGCTTCTCGTGCGTCCGACTCGAACACTTCACTATTCATCATGGATGCTGGAACAAGCTCAGCTATCAATTGGAAAGTGTGTGCTTCTATCAAACTTTTAGCGATTCTGGGGCCTGATGGATCAATGTTGCCTCAATCATCTCAACATTGATCCATCAGTGGTGCTTGCTCAAGTCAGTAACAACTTCGTGAATTCCATAAGCTCGGTTACTAAAACGGATATCACATTGCAAATACGGGGTGTGTCTTATATCTGCAACGAGACCACTTTTTCTACCGCTCTTGGTATAATGATCGCCAAGTGAAGATCTTCAAGAATCTTGTCACATGCAAACCAAAAGGACACCTGCGGAGCATGAGCCACCCAACCAACATGAAGAGGCTTGTCAATACCCTAACCCTTCACCCCCAAGCCATAGTGAATGAATACAAGAGAGGAGAGGAAGACTTGGCTCAAGAATCTAAAATTCCAATAGGGAGATGGGCGAGATTCCATGGTAAGTATTCTCCAAGAGGAGAGAATATTCTCCTTAGGATTCCCATGTAGCCTTCATTAAGCTATTGACCTCCTATTCTTGCATTATACCAGTCATTCACCATGCAAGCGCTCTTATATCCAATTATAGGTCTGGGCCCTCATATGATTATTAATTACTTGTAACAACCATGCCCAAAATGAAGTAGCATAACTAATACCCACATACAACTGGAGTGACCGGCTATCCACGTCAAGAATTATTTTGATTCGTTATACAAGACATGGGCATAACATTCTTGCCCCCTTGAACCACTTCTATCTCTAGAAGTGAAAACCAGGGAGGTTCTTCTTTATGCTTTCGACCCCCTGCTCCCATGAATTATCATCCTCAGTCCGTCCCTTCCACCTAATCAAGCACTCAAAGATAGAACAATTTCTCAAATGTTTATCTCTGGTTCTAAGTACCTTTTCAGGTTCCAAAGGAACACTAAGTGATAAGTCCTCCAAATGGGTAAGATCTTCCTCTGAACCAACTACGTCAACTTCATGTAAACTTAACTTTAATCGGCTTACATGAAGCTCTGAAGATCTAGTTTGTAAGCTAAAGAACTAATTTTCTTTATAATCCGAAACGGTCCACAATATTTGGTAGACAATCTATAATGCTTCTCCATATGCATAGTCTTAGAATCCTTAGGTACTCTAAAATATACCCAGTCATCAACTTTAAAATCTATGGGAGACCTCTTAAGATTGGCATAGTGCTTAGCTCTATCCTGAGCACTCCGGATACAATCACGGGCCACTTGCAAAATTTCATGCATATCATACAAAAAATTCACAACTTTATGGATCTTAACAGACTTCGTCTCCACATTTATCAGAGATCTTGGTTGAAAACTGTACATCACCATAAATGGACTATAACCAATAGCAGAATGTTTCCTATTGTTATAAGCAAACTCAATCAAAGCAACGTAATCTTCCCACTGAGATTGCATGTGTGACACATATGTTCTCAACATATCCTCCATAGTCTGATTAGTTGAGTCAGTATGGCCATCTTATTCAGGATGATCAGAAGAACTAAAACTAAGGGATTTTTCTAGCTTATGGAATATAGCTGGCCAAAACTGACCTGTAAATTTAGGATCTCTATCACTAATTATATCACTTGGTAGTCCACAAAGCCTAAATAATCTTTTCACAAAGATCTGGGCTAAATCCGAAGCCTTAGCAGTTGACTTGACTGGTATAAAAGTAGCTAACTTTGTCAACCTGTCCACCACAATCCAAATAGATATACTTTTCCATCGTTCTTGAGAGATATCTAGGAGATGTAACAACCCTCTAGTCTTTAAGCGTTTAACTTTGGCTAACTGACAAGGTCTACATTGACCCACATAAGACTGGACAAATGGCTTGAGTTTTGGCCAATAAAACTCACTTCTGACCAAGTCCAAAGTCCTCTATATACCCGGATGATCTTTATCTAGTCCATCAATAGCTTCATCAAATGTTTGAGGTTCTTCCACAAAATCACGGAATTCAATGGCTATGTTCGTTGAAACATCTTGACCAAATCTTGCTAGTGGTTTTCTTTCTCTTGTAGATCTTCTCACAGTTTGTATAGATTTCGAATTCAATTCTGCAGTTTCAAGTTTCACTTGAAGCTGCACTTTATGGCTTGAAGCAATATGCTCGAGCATGGTTTCAAAGGATCAATACTTTTCTCATTGATCACGGCTATACACCTGGCTCTTCAAATTCAAATGTTTGCTTCAAAGCAGTGCAGCAGTCTTTTATCATTATCACATTATACGTGGAATATACATTGCTTTTCAGCAACAGTACGGATCTGATAAAAGAGGAGAAGACAATGCTATCTTCCAAATTCGACATGACCAATCAGGGCGAAGCTCATTTCTGCCTTGGTATACAAATCCACAAAGACAGAAAGCAGAAGTGACCTACATTACACAACAGAGGTACATCTACAACATTTTAGTCAGATATAATTTGATCAATTGCAAGTTAGCTCTCTCACCAATGGAACCAAGACTCAAATTGTCAAAGGACCAGTGTCCCCAAACAATTCATGAGTAGCAGCAGATGCATGAGTATCCTTGCTATTCTATTATAGGATCTCTTATGTACGCCATGATTTGTACCAGGCCAGACATAGCTTTTGCAGTCAGCTCTCTCATGACTAATCCTGGTATAACACATTGGAAGGCTCTTATCAGAGTCATGAGATATCTTCGAGCTACTATGGACTTTTTTATTTATTACGGAGCAGTCGACAACGACAAACTCAATTTCCTCAGTGGTTACACATATGCGAGTTGGGCAGGAGATGTAGACACTTGTAAATCTACTTCCGGATTTACATTCTTTCTCAACAATGGTCCAATTTCCTGGAACAATCACAAGCAATCTTTGATAGCTCTATCTTCCACTAAATCAGAGTATATCGCAGCCTCTCAAGCTACAAAGGAAGCAACTTGGTTGAGGAATCTACTCTCAAATATCGGTCTGAATCAATATGCTCTGACAACATTATTTTGTGATAATCAAAGTGCCATCGCTTTATCAACCAACCCTAGATTTCATTCCAGGAGTAAGCACATTGAATTGAAGTATCATTTCGTCAGAAGCAAAGTTCTCAACAAAGTGGTCAAATTGTAGTACTGTAGAACGCAAGACAGCAGATGTTTTTACTAAAGCATTAAGTTTGGAGTCACACAGAAGATTCTGTGTAGAAGTTTGAAGGTCAAGGCATTCAAGGATTCATATTAAGGGGCTCCTTCTTACCAATCGTCTAATTAGTTTTAATCTTCATCCATTGTTTATCCAATTTTGCAGATTTTTCCGTGTGTTTACACAGTCTGCAGAATTACACGGAGTTTACGATAGTGTCACATTTTTCGCCTGAAAGAAATCTCTTGTAAAATCACAGTGTCGCATTTTTTGCTTTTTCCAAAGAGCCTCAAATGTTAAGGAAATGACTCTGGCAAAGTGTGGGAAAACCCTAAATGAGATTTAAGGGCACCTTCATCTTTTTCACTTTTTTGCAAAAAACCTGACAGTGTCGCCTGTGGCTATTTTAGTTCATTTATGTAGAGCTACAGTTTTGGTTCATTTATGTCGACAGAACGTTTACGACCAATTTCACTGCTTATTACCAATCAATGACAAGGACCGGATGGATGCCATCAGATCACTAGCCAACTGGCGATCGCAATTGACGACCTAATTTCTTAGTACAAATAGCTGTTCATATTCATACAGATTAATTCATTGAAAATCAGAATTATCAAAAGCGTTTGAATAGTTAGCTCTCTCTCTCTCTCTCTCTCTCTCTCTCTCTCTCTCTCTCTCTCTCTCTCTCTCTCTCTCTCTCTCTCTCTCTCTCTCTCTCTCTCTCTCTCTCTCTCTCTCTCTCTCTCTCTCTCTTCTCTGAGTTGTTTTAGAGATTGCAATTGCGCTACTGCTCATCAGCATTGCGCATTAATTCAGACTTTCAATTTTAGCCGATCAGAGATAACATAGAGTACATGACTTCAATCTGCAACTTATTGTACTCATTTACTTTTGTTTCGTTTTGAATCGATACTATTCTTTATTGCGTTCAGTTTCGTCTCAGAATGTGTGCGTTTCTGTATTTCTTTGCGACTAATTCGCAACTAATTATTTGTTTGATAATTTTGGATGCTTAATTGTTTGGCTACGTAATCACTGTAGTATTGATGATTTCAAAGTTAGTTCCTATAAGTTCAAACGTGATTTCTATCACTATTGTCTTGTTTAAAATTGATAAGCGTAGTCATGCATTGGAAAGATGAAGATAGTTTATTCCGCCATGCACAAAAGGTTTTCTATCTAAACACACGAATTATTTTCATTCGTTTCTTTTCGAGCTAGACCTATCTTCTGCATACCACTTTCCGACACTTGATACATTTAAGAACCTTATGGAGCATATGGTTGCCACTGGATTAGTCATTGAAGATATCAATGCCATTACAACTATGTTATTGAGTTTACTAGAAGCATATGAAAATTGGGTCATGACGATTTCCACTCAACAAGGCCTCACTCTTACTAAAGTGGTTTCTATGCTACTTTAAGAGAATATCAGAAGAAGTGGATCATTCTCCAACTCAGGGTAAAATCTCAAGCTCTATATTCTAAGAAAAATTAGAAGTATAGATTCAAGAGATCTACAAAGTCAGACTACTTTGACAGAAAGAGCAACCAGCAGCCAACATTGAATTCAGGAGGCTTCATTACCTCAACCAAAATCTCAACTATTCTGTAAATACTATAAAAGGACTAGTCATCTCATCAAAGACTATAGAAAACTCAAGTACAACAATGAGAAGAAAAAGCAGTTTCACCGACAAGCCAGTCAAATAACTCAACCTTGAGAAGAAGATGAAGCTGTCTTTATGACGAAAGCTGGAGAGCTCCAAGATGACAATTCTTGGTATTTGGACTCAGGAGCAACACACCAAATGACTCACCATCTCGATTGGTTCCAAGACTACAAGTCATTAGCTCATCCTATAGTTGTACAATTGGGTGACAACTCATCGAACAACATTTAAAGTGAAGGTACTGTCAAGATCGAGTTTCAAAAATGTAATGTCAAGTTTTTGTCCAAAGTTCTACATGTACCAAATCTTACAAAAAACTGCTCTCAATTAGTAGGATTTCTGATTTTGGTCATAGGATCGAATTCGATACAAATGGCTACACCATTCTTGACAAATCTAAGAAAGTTTTAGCTTTTGGTAAAAGGTGTGGCTACCTCTACAAGTTAATTTTTGTAAGTTATCTTCTATAGTTGGAAAGGGGTACACACATCTTGAGTTTAAGGTAGATTGTCATGGTAATTCTACACTCAGGTGTATTAACTAACCACGACTTTTGATTCAAAATCAACAATCTAGCATTTTTCTAGAGATAATCATAAGTGTGTATAAGAGAGGTAGGAAGATAACGAGTGATGGTGGTGACGCTAGTAAAATTTGCTTGTTGAGGGAGGTGTGTTGGAACAAATTTATGGGGGAGCATGAGAACAACACTCAACAATAAATCTTAAACTCAAAGGCTAGAAGCTTGCTTACGTACTTAAAATGAAAGACACATGACATCATATATTTGTTACAAATAAAGAAAATGACTAAGACTTGAAGGAAATGATCATATTCGGTAGCACAACATGTTTGGGGCATCTGTACTTATGTAATATTCACCCATATATATTGGTCATGTTCAATCATGACAAAGGTCTCAATTGTCTTTTCTTCCAACTAGTAGCAATAATTTTCTTTCAACTAAAGCAATAGCTTGACATGCAATGAATGGTGTTGATATGCAAATGGACCTCTTTACATATATTGGTGATTTATTAACTTGAGAACAAGAATACTTGCAATATCAAATTCCAAACATACAATAGCAAAAAATATTGCCCCAAAAAAATCACTTTTTATTTTCTCTCACACTTTGACATTGTTTATGCAGGAACATTGCCACGATGGCATTTGCAGTCGTTACTAAAACTAACATCAAATTGCATGTCCAGATTGGAGCAATTAAGTGTGTTAATGGAAATCCTATATGTTATGATGCGAATGTAGCATCCTTTACAAAGCAAGTCGGTTTGATGACATAAGTGTTCGACAAAAGATATCGTGAGATGTCACGAAGGAAGTTGAAGATGATTCCAATAGCCAGCGTTGAAGATAGCCACTGCATGATCAAATGGGTCAGGAGGAAGGAAGGAAGAAATCAGATATAAATTGGAACTCGATATTGCTTTATGCATTACCATTGTCTCAAAACCCAGGGAACATCGGTCCGTTGTCACCAAGGAACTTGAAGAGGATTCCAATAGCCAACATTGAAGATAGCGAGTGCATGATCAAAAACGGGTCAGAAGGAAAGAAATCATATCTGAATCTGAATGTTGATGATCGCCATTGCATGAAGAATGATTGTAGCGATTGTTACTAGGACTAAGTGGTAATGGGACAATGATAGCAGCTAAGAGGCATTTGATGGCATTGAGAAGAAACTTGGGTGGGAGGAATTGAACCTGGTTGGGCAAAGATGATTATGCCATGAAAAGTACTCATGTAAAATTAGATATAACATTAGAAGCAAAGGAATGAAAAACTTGTGCATATATTGAATGAAAGAACATGAAATGGAGCATGGAGAAACAAAGCTGGCAAGAAATTGGTGATTATCTTCTTCAACAAACAGCTGCATAGCATAGGATGGATGGATGAACGGTGATTTTGCAGGCTTTCGATCAACCCCAAGCAGCTTAGTGTAAGAATAAGTCCAAAAAAGGGTTGTGAGAAATAAAATGCCTCAGAGAATCGATGAAGCAGCGCAAAAAAGCAAGGGAAATGAAGCATGATTGGAGCTGAATGGCAGAGAAACAAGGAAGGGGCGGAGTTTGGAAAGCAGAGAAGATAGTAGGAGCGCGGCCCTAAAACGCCGCAGCAGCAGCAGCCCCCCGTTGTGTTTCCATAAGTGCCGTGTCTGTGTGTCTAAGTAAGTAAGAAGAAGAAGCTTACATTTCCATCCTCATCCTGGCCTTTCGTTTTTTCTATCCCATTCAATTCAACAGCTGGTAAGGTAAGGCCCAAGGGAAGGATGGATATGCAAAAAAGCAAGCAAGTAAGAAAGAAGGAAAGAAAGCTCGCTGCTGCCTGCCTGCATGGATGCTCGAAAAGAATTTTCAAGAAGAAAGACGAGAGAGAGTTTATTGTATGTAAGAAGGTCCTGGAGCGAGAGGTGTGTGCGCGGTGGGAGAAGGAATCTCAGGAAGTAAGGTTGAGGTGAGGAGGCGGTGGGAGAACGAACGAATAGTCCCATAAGCATCTCAGGAAGTAAGGTTGAGGTGGGGTGCAATAAGAATGAAGGGCCGGCACTATCGAAAGCATACCTTTCTCGGCCTTTTGGCTAAGATCAAGTGTAGTATCTGTTCTTATCAGTTTAATAGCTGATACGAGACCCACTGGGTCTCATGCTATTAATCTAATTTGTTTCGGGGTTGCAGGCCCATCCGGTAGCTTGCTACTCGGGTCTGCGTGCGTCGCCTTTGTATTGCACTATCTCAAAGGCCTGGCGCAGCCCATCCCTCCCTACCTTCTCAGAAGAGAGGGAACTTAAAATCGTCAAACCCCACTTCTATATCAAATCCTCCCTAGGAATCCACCATCTCAACTAATCACCAAAATTTAACAAACAAGGACCACCACCCTACTTCCATATCAAATCCTCTCTAGGAATCCACCATCTTCAACTCATCTACAATCGTATTTCTCTAAAGAGCTACATCATATTAATCGCGGCACATCAAAAGCCAGTCAATCGCTTTAACTCGAGATCTCGAGTAGCTCAAGGAGTCCGCCCACATGTGAGCTTTTCCAAATGAACTTGGTCGACACAACTTTCTCATCATGAAATCGATATCGATTATCATACATCATAGTCACTCCATATATCGTTAACTACAACATTCCACTTGTCTCCATGTATTTTCTATGAATCTACCCTAATCATATCAATTAGATCATCCTATTATTTTCTCGTTACATCCATCTTATATCCCTAAAACCATGTGTGAGGTGAAGCTCTTTCTTTCATTCACTTGGCTATATAGATAGGTCCCTCTTATCAACCCACGACATCTTTTGCTCATCAAGGATAAATAAAGCTCGTAACAAGACAAATGCACTTCCACCGAGAACGCAAGCATGGGGCACCATGCCACGCCACGACACCTTGCAAACTTGACCTAGTTCTGGCTTCCCACATGTCATTGTTGACCGGTCGAACTCACCATCTTGCACCGCGTCACTTGCACAGACTCACATGGGTCGAACTATAAATGGAAGAAAATTTTCTCTTTCAATCACAAACTTAGCCACACGCCTGATTTGCACTTGATTTCCTACCCAAGTTGAGCCTACTACCCGACAATTCGCACGCGACCCACGCCCTTGCCACACAACTTGCCAAAGTTTAAATTATGATAAAGATACGATCATACTCCTTTTTGCACCTAAATAAATATTTCACTTTTGTCGAAGAGAGTGTGATGGATTTTTGCTTCTTGCTATTCCAAGAGATGGTTTCTTGGGATAACATAAAACAATAGCTAGAAGTTGATTTTTTGGAATCAACATCAGCTTCCCAATCTGAATCAATGAATCATTGCAAAGTTAAAGTAGCTTCATGACTGCCATTGTAGCATAAAGTTTCATGCCATAATGGGTTGAACATACTTGATTACACTTTTGAGAGCCTTTTAATGAATCAAACCTGGATTGGACATGTATTGGTTGAGAGTGATAATGATATAGGCTAGACCTAGCCTAGTGCAAATCATAGTATACATAAGAAAACCATTTCATGCGTGATAAGAAATGTTCTTCATCTTAGCACTTTTTTCAAATGCCTGAGGATGCATGTCGTATACATCGTTAAACTAGGATCGATTGGAGAATCAATGGGCTTACAATCATGCATAAAATTTCTTTTTAAAATATATCGTGAGTACATTTTTGGACTTAGATACATGATCTTTTGGGATCTATTTTTGAAATTTTGGATTCCAAGAAGATAATGAGCATTCCCTAATCCTATCATGTCAAATTCCTTTGACAACTAAGATCTAATTTCACGTAAGAATTTTGGATCATTGCTTAATAACCGTGCATCATGTACATACAAGGCAACAACCATGTACGAAGGGCCTTCGAATTTCTTGTAGACATTTCCATCTATTGAATTTGTTGAAAATCCAACATGTAGAAGAAATTTATTGATTTTTGGGAGCCAGGCCGTGGGAGCCTGTTTGAGCCCATTTAGGTCCTTGTGAATT